>CACRXK020004461.1:20000-31659 GCA_902702795.2 Paramuricea clavata | reverse complement strand
GATTTCCAAACCTCGATAATTACCTCTGAATTCCGCACTCCTTTTATGACAGTTGGCCGTGGCGTATTGCAAGGAGATTGCCTCAGTCCTCTTCTTTTTAACATGTGCTTCAATAATTTCATTCAGCATATCAAGGCTGAAAAGTACCGTCAATTTGGGTTTTCCTTCAAATTACTAAATCCCATCCATTGGCTCCAGTTTGCTGATGACGCGGCTGTAATTACTGGCCAAGAATCCGAAAACCAACATCTATTAAATCGATTTTCTATCTGGTGCCAATGGTCCGATATGATTATCCGAGTTGACAAATGCAGTACCTTTGGCATTAAAAAAGCGGTCACAAAATCAGTTCAGTACTTGCCAAAACTCCTCATCAGCAATCAACTAATACCAAAAATCACCATTGGAGAATCATTTCAATATTTAGGACGTTACTTTGATTTCCACATGTCGAATGATAATCACAAAACTGAACTAGTCACCCTACTTAACGAACTAATGTCTGATGTTGACTCAAAGCCACTACAACCTAAAAATAAACTGCTCCTCTACAGTCGCTACGTCTTGTCCAAGTTAGCCTGGCACCTCACCGTCGCAACACTCTCTAAAACATGGGTTACTGAAAATATCGACTCTATTGCCAACAAATATATCCGCAGATGGCTTGAAGTACCAATATCAGGAACACTAAGTACTGTCTTTCTAACAAATAACAAATTTGGCCTGAGTATTTATCCTCCATCTGTAAAATTTATCCAGTGTCAAACAGTCCTCCGAAAAGCTTTAAAATCTTCTCCTAATGAATCAACTAACGACCTGTGGAGAGCAACCAGTAACCATACTAATATCCAATATGACGCTTATAACTCTACTAAGGAAGTTCTCAAAGATTTCCGTTCTGGACACGAAAACAAACTCCTAAACCAATTAACCAGTCAAGGATCCTTTTTCTGCAGCGTCACGAAGTTCGCTTTACCTCAGCTTAGCAAGGTGTGGTCCGTCGCCCAATCAAAGCTCCCGAAAAACATTTACAACTTTACCATTCGTTACATTAACAACTCTCTTCCGACGCGCAAAAACCTAAACAGATGGGCAATATCTTCAAATTCAGACTGTTCTTTTTGTCTTAGCCCTGAAACATTACTACACATGCATAGTAGCTGGATGTCAGTTTTATCTCGACCGATTTACGTGGAGACACAATTCAGTCCTGAACTTTCTTGCTCATCAGTTACAAACTGTTGACGGTTCTACTCTCTACGCTGATCTAAATGGATTCAAAAGCCCTTCAATACTTACTGGTGATACGCATCGCCCAGATTTGTTATTATCGTGCTCAAATGGTTCCTTATATGTGGTTGAACTCACCACTGGTTATGAGACAAACCTCAAAAACAACGTAAAACGGAAGAAGGATAAATATAGAGAATTATTGAGACAGCTAGGTAAAAATTTTAACCAAGTTAAATTTATAAATCTCTCCATCAGCTCTTTAGGTATTTTTGCAGAAGAATGTTATACATTTTTAGACATGTTAGATAGTATTGGTCTTGACAAAAACCACCAAATGTACTGCGTTAGGAAAATGATGACTATTGCTATTAGAACTACATATTACATTTTTTGTTGCCGAAATAAGGAATGGGAAAATCCGGATTTACTAACAATTTGACTTATCTCATTGTAAATATATATATATTGCATGCACTTTGTTCTGTTATTTTAGTTTAGTATAATTGTGATTCAAATAGCCAACCGTAAGTTACCTTTATGAGAGAGATTTACGATTGTATATGTATGTAAAGAAAAACATTTAATAAAGTTTCCATTATTGATCTTTAAACACGGTAACCTTTCACATAGGTGATTTTCAAAGGGCCGTGCGGAAAATAAATGCATTATAAAAGAAGGAACTAATAAACTAATTATACTTATTTACAAAATATACTTATTTACTTATTTACTTATTTACAAGATGTAATTATTTAATAGATGATGGACAGATTTGAAGCTTGTTGATTCTCTTAGGGTTTTCAACAAGTTTACTGGGATGTTGTTCCAATACTCCGCTCCTCTGTACGAAAAGCTATTTTTCAAGAAATTCGTTTTTGGTTTAGGTTGAGACAGCTTTAAATTACTACTGCGCAGTACGTAACCATTGTTTTCACAAGTGTGAAATAATTGTGTTACTTATTCTGGAAGCATGTCATTAATCGCTTTAAATGTCATAAGGAGATCTCGCTTTTTCAAAATTAAGTCAAGAGGTTTCCAGCTAAGTTTTTGAAAAATGTCCGAAGATCTTATAGTATAGTCCGAATTTGTTATTATTCTTGCTGCTCGTTTCTGAAGCTTATATAATTTGTCTAAGTGTGTTTGGTTGTTATTTTGCCAAACAGTTGAACAGTAGTTAAAATGAGGCGCGACTAATGCGTTATACATAATTTTGAGCGTATCTTAGCCTGCGAACAGGCTCTCAAGCTGAATTGAGAGCCTGCATCGATGACTAATGAGTTTGAATATCTGCGTCTCAAATCGTGACGCGAAATTCTCATTGGTCAGATGCTATAATTTATATTATTCCGCTGAGCTCTATATATGTCAACTGCTAACTATGCGTAAAAAACACATCAACTGATCAAATTGGTCTTGGCCGTCTTATCTCAAAGCACGAAATGTTCTGATTTGAGAAAACAGTATTTAAAACATTTACACTTTTGCTTCAATATCCGTGATATTTCGAAAAACAGTATAAACTGTACGGTCTAAATTTAGTTTGCATGGTCTAAATTTAGTTTGCATGGTCTAAATTTAGTTTGCACGAAAGTTGTAAACAACACCATATTAGGATAGACATTCCATATTTGGAAAAACGAACGTTACAGGGCAGATATTCAAATTGTTAGTCATCGATGCAGGTTCTCAATTCAGCTTGAGACTGTTCGCAGGCTAAGCGTATCTAGGCCAACAAAATCTTTGGCTTTTCTTAAAAGATTAATATTTTTTGATATCTTGTTGCATTGTTCTTCATTTTGCTTATTCCAGCTAAGTCTATCGTCTATAACTATACCCAAAGCTTCCTTTTTATAAACTCGTTCAATTTGATGTCCGTTTATACTGATTTTTGGCACGTGATCTAAGTTTTTCAATCGTTGCCGAGATCCAATAATCATATATTTGGTTTTTTCGTTGTTTAATGTTAGTTTATTCGCTGATAACCATTTTTGAGCATTTACTAGGTCTTTGTTAAGTTTGTATTCAATATCTATGGATAAATGCCCTTGACATGATAAAATTGTGTCATCAGCAAATAAATTAGAGTGTGTTGTTTCTAGGCAGTTTGGGAGGTCGTTTATGTAAATGAGAAATATTAGAGGTCCAAGATTTGAACCCTGAAGTACTCCACAACGAATTGTTTCAATATCAGATTTACAGTTATTTAGCATGCAAATTTGCTTTCTTTGATCTAAATACGATTGGAACCATTTGAGCGTGTGGTCGCGTATCCCATAAGCTCGTAGTTTTGACAATAGAATCTGGTGATCAATCGTATCAAATGCTTTTTTCAGGTCTAAGAAGTCAGTTTCTTAACTAAACGTTCACAACATTTTATATTGATATATTGCGTGAGTTCTTAAGAACGAAGCAACAACATATTACATATTATTGATATAAGGATCTCCCGTTCCCGTGTTATGTGTGTGGTCTGTTGAGAACGAAGCAAAAATATATTATATTGATATCTTGCGCGTCTCTTCAGAACAAAGGAACGACATAGCCTATATAACGACATATATATAGCATATTTTGCTTTCCTAGTTCCGTGATCAGTTTCTTAACTGAACGTTCACAACATATTATATGGATATATTGAGTGAGTTCTTAAGAACGAAGCAATTATAACAGATTATATCATATTGATATAAGGATCTTTCCTTTCCCGCGTTATATACGTGGTCTCTTGAGAACGAAGCAACAACATTACATATTATATTGATATATTGCGTGTAGCTTTCTCAGAAACAACAACATATTATATTGCTATATGATATAGGCTATTCCGTGGTTTTTGAAAACGAAGCAACTACTATATTAGCTATATTGATATATTGCGCATCTCTTGAGAACAAAGCAACGAAGCAACATTATATTGCTATATGATATATTGCGTGAGTTCTTAAGAACGAAGCAACAACATATTATATTTATTTATTCATAATTATAACGATATTCCCGTTCCCCTGTTATTTACGCGTGGTCTCTTGAGAACGAAGCAAAATTATGTTGATATATATTGCGTGAGTTCTTAAGAACGAAGCAACAACATATTGTTATATTATTGATATAAGAAATGTCTATTGACTTGAAATGTCTATTTGTCTATTGCATATTATTTTTCCATTGGATCCAATTGACAGGTCATTTTCCAATGGACAGGTTATTTTTCCATTGGATCCAATGGACAAGTAAAATTCCATTGGACAATAATTGGTCCATTGGATCCATTGGAACATCTCTCTGGTTTCATAATCATGTCCACATGGGGTCTTGCAACCTGTTAATTACGTAATGGTAAAAACGCGGAAGCTCTTATCCGGTTGATGCATTGTTCCGATCGGCAACTGTCACATGGTCTCTTATTCCGTTGATGCATAGTTCCGATTGATCCATCGCTGGCCAATGGCCATTCCATTTGTCCATTGGATCCAATGGACACGCAAAAGTCCAAGGAAAATTGGAGGTCCATTTGATCCATTTGACAAATGGAATGTCCAATGACCTTTTGATTTTTCCATCGGACATCTTGCATAAGTATTGGACATGTATGGATGCCGTTGGGTTCGACAGAACTCAATATATTACCGACAAAGACCCGCGGAATCGTATACTCAATTGAACGTATTGAATATGTCAATAATTTTATTCGATCTAAAAGTATAAAAATATAAAACTAATGTAAGTAAAGTATAAATGGTACATACGTGTTCTTTCTCAGTAACTTACTTCTTGGCGAGTCTTTGAACAATCCCCTTTAACAACAAATAATTCGTCCGATATATCTAGCGTGTCCGATATAGTTTCAAGTCGCTATTACAAACCTTATAACACATGTTTTATTTTCTGCGTCTGTGCATAATTAAGAATGGCTAATCTGAATATTTTACATAAATAAATATACATTACGTCACTGTTCGCAACAGTAAACAAATAAAAACTATCGTTCTATAAGGTTCAAAACATTCAGTTTGGTTGTTGACTGATGATGAATCTATAGTATAGACTTGCATGCTTTGTATTTTGAGCTTTATTAAGGCAGGTAAACGGGCTTGGTTTATATTAACACATAAAATAAATTCCTTGATTCTCATCACTAGACACAGTCTACACTTTGAAATGTCGAAGACAGTGGGAGATTTATTTTTTATATTTTATATTTACAGTCGAACCCCTATTAAGCGGACACCTTCGGGACCTCGCCTGCTTTTAAGTGTCCGCTTAATTTAAAAGGGGTGTCCACTCCAAAGGGCTACGTAGAAAAACACAGCAGGAGGCAAAGTGGTGTAATTAGGTGTGTAATTTGTAAACAGTAAAAAATATTAGCAAATAATTAGCATAAAATGAAAATTTCTTTGTGCATAAAAGTTCTTTAGAAAATGTATACGTCTCTCACAGTCATATAAAAAAGGAATCGATACAAGTTTGCTTCCGAGGCTCACGCAGACGATAGCCCATTATAATGTCATTTACATAAAAATGACGTTAGAAAGTTCTTCCAAACCTCGAAATTGTGCGAATTCTGCCAGCCGCTCGACAAATTTAAGGGCTTCGGAGGAAGATTTAATGACTGGTTCGTTAAGAGACCAGTAAAATTCATCATCTTCATTCAGTTCGTTGTCATCATCAGTGATCTCACAAATATCTTTCGGCTCCTTGGCTGGCGGCTCCCAGTCTTCGTTCGTCACTTCCTTAATAATCTTGGCTCTGATGTCTTCGCGCCAGGTTGGTGTGTCACTGTCAATGTGCCATGTAAATTGATCTCAATTGTTATTTACTGTCGAATATTGAATACATTTTATCAGAAAATCTGTCATCTGTCCGCTTAAGAGAGGTTGGTTTGCCCATTGGGACCTCAAGTAAGGTGTCCGCGTCCGTTAAAGAGGGGTGTCCACTTAATAGGGGTTATGATAATAGTATTTTATTAAAGAAAACGAATGGGACCTGAGATATGTGTCCGCTTAAAAGAGGTGTCCGCTTAAGAGAGGTGTCCGCTTATAGGGGTTCGACTGTATATAATTTATATATTAATAGTTCGTATCTCCACGAACAATGACAGAATGACTGAGTTTCTTTAAAATACAATGAAATTTCATTCAAAATTCTGTTTGTTTCAAATTGGAAGTTTAAAATGGCAATAAAAACCCTATATAAAATATAAAAAAATTAACTGTCTTGAATTATTTTGTCGGGCGGTACATTTATATTGTTTAACGAAATATAAAACATTTTCACGAGGATTTTAAAATTCAGTCGGGCGGTGATGAGAATCAAGGAATTTATTTTATGTTGGGCAGTTGGGACTTGGGAACAACTTGGGAGTGGCTAATTTTGAATATTTACTTATTTAGTGACATCTATAAATAGCGTTGATGCTTCAGAGGCGGTAGTTCATTTACACCCAGTTTTGCGGCAGGCGGTATTTCCTAAGTACCGCCTGCCATGCAGGCTAACTGACTGACAATGTATTGTATGGGCTTATAAAACGTAGCCTATCTATGTTAGTAGGCCTATTTGCCCAATATTGCTCTTCAATGCTATCATTATTAGTGATGTCAAACATATTTAAATAATCCTGTAGGTTCATTTCATTGTGGGGCATTGGCACTTGTTTTTCCCGCTTTTGTTTTTTAGATTCACTATCGTTTTGAAGCCTTATTTGTCTTTCACTCTAGGTTTCTTATGGCAGCTTTCTCTTTTTAGACTCTCTATCGTTTTGAAGTCTAATTTGTTCCTGGGTGTCAGCTTCCTCTGACCGCTTTATTTTATTATACTGATTAGATTTGTTAAGTCTAGCTTGTTTATCACATTCATTTTCGTTTGAACGCCTGACTCGTTGGTACTTGATCTTTAAAACGTTTGGTTTCTCGATCAAACGTTTTGCATATATTTTTAAACGGTACAATTTCAAATGAATTGGTATGTAGCCCCATTGACAAACAATACAAATATTGCTCCAACTCGATAATATTAGTAAATGTCATGACAACAGCAGTGCTACTGGGATCAAAAAACGCCATTTGAGTCTCTGGCATGTGAGTCAAATCATTTTCTAGTATTACAATAGTAAATTTTACAAAGGTATTCAAAAGTACTGTGTGAATTCAATATCATAGTAACAAGATTCAATTTATCGATCTGTTATAACCAAACCTTGAAGTTCTTTTTCATAAATTATACAGCAAATTTGGTTTTAATGTCTTGCCTTGGTGCCTCAACGCGCTTCGCCACATTAGGTAAATCAATGTTAGTTTTTGCCTCAATGAGCTTCTCCAGAATCGGTGATCATTCTTTCTGATATGTTAAGCTTGTTTCAAACATCGCGCTACTCATGTGCCGAACGCATTAAGAATAATAGATAATGATGCTTGTGTGATGTTACTCTGAGTCTATATCCACACAGGGCATGCCTGAAAAATATGCCTGGGCACGGTGGGAATCGAACCTACGACCTTTGGAATATTAGCCCAACGCTCTGCCAACTGAGCTACGCGGTCAGGTCGGTTCGAGTATGCGATATTTTGGAACTGATATTTCGGAACTGGTCTAGTTACTTCGATATCAGTGTAATCTAATAATCATGATATTTGCTGTGCTGGTGTAATGTACTCAGGTGAATAAGATGCTTGTGTGATGTTACTCTGAGTGTATATCCACACCAGGCAGCCCTGAAAAATATGCGAAATATCGCATACTCGAATCGACCTGACCGCGCAGCTCAGTTGGCAGAGCGTTGGGCTAGTATTCCAAAGGTCGTAGGTTCTATTCCCGCCGTAGCCAGGCATATTTTCCAGGCCTGCCTGGTGTGGATATACCCTCAGAGTAACACCACAAGCATCTTATTCACCTGAGTACATTACACCAACACAGCAAATAATAGATCATGAGGTGAAATGCTTATGATAACTGTTTATTTCGTAGTGTAATCCATTAGCTATTCTAGTGTTGGTCTATTTCAAATTGAAACTTTACACTATCTTTGTATCCCTAGTATATATAGCGCCATTGCAACGGCTCGCCGCATCTCTGCTCGATAAATGCCAAATTACTTCTTTTGGACTGTGATACAACAAGTGTTATGGGACGAAGTTCACGAAAACTCCTGGTGGGCTACATGACAGGGGGGAGGGGTGTGAATATTTTCACGAAACGTTTGTTCGCCACCACAGCAACCTAACTAAATACGCTATATTTTTTGTATTTTTATGATTCATGATAAAACTACGCAAATATTTATTGTTTTTATCATAGATCGTAAAAATATCAAAAATATAGTATTTAGTTAGGTTGCTGTGGCAAGAACAAACGATTCGTGAAAATATTCATCCTCTGCCTGTAATGTAGCCCGCGGGGAGTTTTAGTAAGATAGTAAGCTTGCCAAAAAGATCAGATTTTATTAAATTAATTTCACTATGTCAAACAAATTGCTAGATATAATGCCCTTTATTGAAACCAGACTTAATTCAACAATACCTGATAGCATGATTCATATTGATGGCTATGACATCATACGAAAAGATAGGTCAAGAAATGGTGGTGGTGTCTGCATTTACCTCCGTTGTTCTATCAACTACAAAATCAGACATGATCTCGCACCACCTGGTTTAGAAACCATATGCATTGAAACTAAGTAAACCACAAAGTCGACCATTTGTGGTTATTACAGTTTATAAAGCCTTAGATGAATCGCTTGATTTTTTATCAATCTTGAAAAGTTGTTTAAAGATATTGGTGATGAAAATAAGGCGATCCATATTCTGGGTGATCTTAACTGTGATCTCATTAAGCCCAATCTTGACCATCCAACAAAGAAACTTAAGTCCTTATTTGAAATTTATCAATTATCCCAATTAATAGATGAAGCAACAAGGATAATTATGTCTTTCCTCTACTCTTATTGACCATTTTACTACCAATGAACCAGAGAAAATTTCCAAACATGGTGTAATTCATACTGAGATTAGTGATCACAGTTTTATTTATGGCATATGAAAAGTTAATGTTTGCCATAAAGTAAATGAAAATATTATTGAAATTAGAAACATGGAAGAATTCAGTGAAGAAAAAGTTTTGCATGACTTAGGAACTCAATCTTGGGAGCATGTCTACTTTTTTGTAGACAATCCTAATACTATGTGGGAAATTTGGAAGGACCTTTTCTTACAAGTCCTAGATAAACATGTTCCACTTCAAAGTAAGAAACTAAAATCTAAACGATCTCCATAGATTAGTAGTGATATAAAACATTTAATGACTGCAAGAAACAACTTGAAAAGAAAAGCAATCATTATACCAAACTTGAAAGAGATGGGAAAACTCTAAAAAAGCTAGAAATGAAACCAACACTCTACTAAGACAGCCCAAAAGAGATTAATACTCCAAAAAATCTCTACAGAAAAGCAAAATCCTAAAGCTGCTTGGAAGATAATTAATACTTTGCTTGGTAAAGATAGTCAACCAACTAAAGTAAATGAATTAAACGTAAATGATATGAAATTGACTAGCCCCAATGATATTGCTGACGGCTTCAATGCCTTCTTTTCAAATATTGGACCAAATTTAGATGAAAGAATTGGTTCAACAGAATGCCATTTTAAACTACCTTGACAAAACTAATTCTGAATTTACTGCATTCAAATCAGTGTCTGTAAACCATGTTTGTCTTTTACTACGTGAACTATCAGGTAACAAAGCTACTGGTCTAGATAAAATATCAAGCAAGATAATTAATATTGCAGCACCATTGATTTCTGATTCATTGACTTACATTTTTAATCAAGCAATTGCCTTATGTATTTTTCCACATGAGTGGAAGATTGCAAGAGTTATTCCCCTTTTCAAGAACGGCAGACGAAACTTGCCAGGAAATTATCGACCAATTTCTGTCTTGCCTGCCATTAGTAAAGTTATGGAGCGCATCTTACATACTCAACTTTATGAATATTTGACTGCAAACAACTTACTCTCGGAGCATCAATATGGTTTCAGAAAATTTCATTCAACTGCCTCAGCTCTACTTGATTGTACAAATGAATGGTACATTAACATAGATTAAAAATTGTTTAAATTGGTTGTATTTGTAGACCTAAAAAAAGCCTTAATTCGATACTGTTGACCATGAAATGTTATTAGAAACACTAATGCATGTTGGAATCACGGGAAATGCATTGTTACTGCTTAAGTTGTACTTAACTGATCGTACACAAAGATGTGAGATCAATGGCTCAATTTCATGTGAAAATGGTATAAAATGTGGTATGCCCCAAGGGTCTCTACTAGGGCCACTTTTTTCTGCTATATATTAATGATTTACCTGCATGTCTAAATAAAACAAAACTGCGCCTGTTTGCTGATGACACTAATATCACAGCAACTGGTGAGTGTTTAACCGATATTGAAAATGCAGTAAATTCGGATTTAGAGAGTCTTCGGAAATGGCTCACGGCAAACAAACAATATCTAAGAAGAATATCTACAATATCTAAGAAGATATCATCTGGGATTTATGCTCTCAAACACATTAAATAAATTTTTGATCAGAAAGCACTCATATCTGTGTACAGTGCTATAATTCAACCCCATTTCAGTTACTGTTGTGAAGTTTGGAATAGTATTCGGCGAAACTCGATCAATACGTTTACAAAAACTTCATAACAGAGCTGCTCGTGTTTTTGCACATGTGCCAAATGAGGTTGACTCAAAAAACGGTATACTGAATATATTAGGTCAAACAGCAAAGAGTAAAAGCCAAAGCAAAACTTATGTTTAAAGTGCTCAATAACATGGGACCATATTCGCTTAAGGAATTATTTACTTTCAAAACGGAAATGTTAAACCACAATCTTCGTGATAACTCAAGTTCAATACGTTTGCCAAAGCCAAAGTCTATCTGTATCTCCATACCACAATATATAAGAGAAAGTAAATCGATTTCATGTTTTAAAAGAAAAATCGCTACCCTTACCTTTTGACGTAACATGATTCACAAATCTTGTAAATAGATACTTTTTGAACATTTATGTATAGGCTATCTGCATGCTTATTCTTTAATCTTTTCATTGTACTTGGTTACTATTTGTAAATATTTTACACGCCCATTGTGGAAACCAGCTTTAGCTGACAATGTTAGCGTGGTTAAATAAAGTTATCGTCATCATCATCAAGTACTCTTGGATGCTGTAATATAAATACATAGGAAGACGAAGAAGTGGCATTTATTGGGCAGAGAAAAAGCGAGTCATTGCAATGGCGCCATATTTCATGAAATACTGAAGGACACAATATCGAATTATCGAAGATAAAATATACTGCACTGTTTCAAAACATATGCCATGTTGACCGCCATGGTCATATTACCCTAAAACAGTTTAGATTACTTTGTAATTGT
>CACRXK020004461.1:0-15000 GCA_902702795.2 Paramuricea clavata | reverse complement strand
CAGCGGTTGATACTCCCCTGTAACCCCAAATCCATTCTGCATGTATATGTCGCCGTATTCTTACATATCTTAAGTCAGCCGTTGCTTGAGTAAGGCCGGTGGAAGGTTTTAGGAAATTCTTTTCTACCCATTGTTTGTTAACAACAGCATCCTTATCATTTACAGGATCCTTTAGATCAAGAATTCCACTTGAATCTCCCATATCCAAATCACCCTTTACCAGTCCACCTCTACTACTCATGAACTCATCAGTTGCCCACCTTTTATTGACAGCTGAACCGTCCGTAGTAGGATCACCCACCTTAGTTAACTCAAAATTGTTAACATCTAAATTGCTGGCTAGAGTGCCACCACCACGCTTAAGAAACTGTGAACACCAGGAAGTCATAGAACCGTAAGAAACAGCACTAGAAGATCCCGTTGACCCACTATTTAGCCCAGTAATAGTATTACCAGCCATGTCAATATTACCGCTCATAGTAAAGCCACTACTACTTACAGAACTCCCACTGACATGATCCGCGACCCATTTCTTAGACACAGCAGAATTATCAGTAGTAGGAGCACCTAACTTTATAATTTCATTGTTTCCCATATCAAGGTCATCGGATAGTGTAAGTCCGCTGTAGGTCTCACGCTTTCTTCTACCACCGCTAATCTTATCTTCTACCCACTTTTTGTTAACAGCAGATGTATCAGCACTAGGAGCCCCAATATTTTCAATTTCATTTCCACCCATCTTGAGAACACCGGTCATTTCATTTGAACCGTCCAATTTCAAGGCAAAGCGTGAAATTTGGTTAACCACAGTTTGAATATTGGGAACAGCTATTTTTGCGCCAAGGCTGTTGATTGTGTAGATTGAATTACCGTTTGCAACTGTCAGATCACCATTTAGAGTGAATCCTGATGTAACCCACCTTTTACTGACAGCGGATGTGTTTGAAGTGGGGTTACCAACATTTTTAATTTCATGTCCACCCATTTGAAGATCACCTGACATTGTAAAACCAGAGGTGCTAGGAATTGTAGACATCTTATCTTCAACCCACTTTTTTGATACAGCCTCGCTATCAAGTTTAGGGTCAATAAGATCAAACAATCTCCAACCTCCCATGGACACATCTCCTTGCATTATTCCACCTTTTTTAACAAAGTTATTATCAACCGCCCACTTTTTTGTAACAGCAGACTGATCCTCAGAGGGATCCTTAAGATTCTTAATCTCATGGTCCTTCATATCAATATCACCAGCAATATTAATTCCTGTCATAGGTTTATTTAGCATTTTAACTACCCAGTCCCTATTAACTGCGGACTTTCCAGTTGTAGGATCACCAACATTTTCAATTTGATTTCCACCTAATTTAAGGTTACCAGTCATTGTATGTGTACCATCAATCCAGACGTAGAGGCCGGCTACATAAGAGTCCAGGTTTCTTATTTGTAATAGGGTCCAATCCTTATTAACAGCAGACTTTCCGGTTGTTGGATCACCTAGAGCCTTTATCTCATTTGTTGACATATTGAGATCACTAGTAAGAACAAGCCCAGGTAAACTAGCACGACTACCTTCAACCCAACTCTTACTAGCAGCATCACCTGGATTAGTAGGATTATCAAGATTAGTTATCTTATTACCTCCCATGTTAATATCCCCAGTCATTGTAAACCCTGCTGGTTGAATTGTAAGAGCAGCCCGTTTAATGATCTCATCATCCACCCACTTTCTTGTGGTCGCAGAAGTATCATCTGTAGGTGCACCCAGACCTTTCACCTCATTACCATCCATCTCAATGTCACCCTTCATGGTAAATCCATCCTTATCAAACACACTACCACTTGATGGGTCAACTTTATTTACTCCTTTGTTGTATCCTCTATAGAGAGCCATTTTATAGAATACATAATGTTTACAGGACAACTTTCATTAGAATGAATACAACTATAGCACCAATTCCAGCTCCAGCAATAGCACTGACTCCTGAAGACTCATTAGTACTAACCACACTATTCCCCGTGATAGGAACAACTTGAGTCTCAGCACCTGTAGAACCTCCCAGGGGCTTAGTACTTGTAGAACCTCCTGGAACTTTTTTAGTTCCGTGAATAGTATCAAGGTGGTGAACAGGTGTAGTGTCTTGGTGCTGTTTCTTTGGAGGATCAACTTGCTTACCACCGACATAATTTACCTTAGGATTAAGCCCAAATTTCATTTTATTAGTTGCCGTCTTTAGAAGGTTATTATAACCAGGTATCGGATTTTTTAGAATAATAAAGTTCGATGGGATTAGGACTATTCCAGGGGATATAGCAGTGTTTAGAATCACATTAGTGTCCCTAACAGCTTTCCTCATATCGCTAATTGTTGTTACCGTATTACTTTGTAAAATAGTAGACTTCACAATAGTTCTAAAGTTACGTTGTGTTTGAAGAGCCTTCGGACCGTCTCCTTCTATTGACCACCTTGTATTAGCTTGAGATCCCAACATAGCATAAACAAAGGACTCAATACTTTCCTGAATAAGCTCAACACCCAACTTAGTAAAGCCATTACTTTTTTCAGATATAAATGAAAGGTAATCGCTACCGGATAAAGGTCCTGCAGTAGTTGTAGCACCACTTCCATCAATAATATAATTCTGATTTATCGGAATGTGTTTCCTTACAATATCAAGGTTGACACCAAGTCTATCAATAGCATCCTTACTAACTGTTAGCTTTCTAGTTGTGTAGTAAAGATGATACCTCATAATGGATGTTATTATTTTAGGAACGGAATTACTTTCACGAATGTGTTCTAAGGATACACCACTGAGATAGCTAGCTATGTAGGCGCCAGACAACATTCTAGTGTATGGTATCGTATTAAAGGGAACCTTTCTTACATCCTTATTAGTTAAATTAGGACCTTCATCCCAACCTACACCAGCATTAGGGAAGTTAGACATGAAATAACTGTTTTCATTTACATATATCTTAAAGTTGTTAAAGTTGTAGGGAAGACTTACAGGAGGTCGATACGTATTAATATAATAGTTGTCGTTATGAATCAGGACCCTACTAAATCCTAACTTTCTTTCATCGTAAGTAGGATCCTTTGGAAATACAAGAGGTCCATATTCTTGAGCGGTGCCGTTACTATCCCATAACTTTGGCCACCCATTTCTTGCTGAATCAGGTGCAACAACCTTTGGCTCAGGTGCGGCCTTCATTTTTATATGGTGATCAGCTGTTAAAACCTTTTCAACAGCCTCGGTGTGCGAAACTTCTAATTCAGGTTTGGTTGGGTCAATATAACTTTCATCACCAACATAGTGTCTGGAGCCATTTACAATTATATATATGTCAACACCATCAACGTAACCATCATAATTAATTGTTGGCTCAAATATATACCTCTCCGTATTACTTTTAGCTTTTGGGTGAAGTTTAAAGTACTTTTTTGATGTGCTAACTTGAGCATTACGGTAACGGTCTCTTACAACATCCGTTTGCATTAGGGCACGTCTTCGTTCTGCAGTTAGTACCTTCATCTTAATAACCTAACGTATGTTATTAAGATGAAGTTCACAGTCTTACTTAAGGGTCCGCACACTGTCATACCACTCCAGAATTCGGTTCTTACGAGTAATTATAATTCAGTCTTCATAAAGAGAGTTTCAGTGTTCTGGGAATACTTCAATATAACAGGACCAACAACTATTCTCAAGGTAAAAACAGCTGACGGGGAATCCGATGTTATTGTCAACAAGGGTTACTACACATTTGATAGTATGAGAAAATTACTTGAGAGACACGGTGTTAAACTAACATATTTTCCAGAAACAGCAGGATGTCAAATAGAAGCTGTAAAGCAAGACGTTACAATAGAAACCAGGTTTTTAACAATGCTTGGCTTTAATAGATTTAGTAATCCAATGATCTTACTAAAAGGAAGGAGTCTAACTAGTGATAGCAAAGTTGACTTTAATAATGGTCTACGAGGTGTAAATATACACTGCAATCTAGCTAATAACAGCTTTAATGTTAACACCTGGGGAAGACATAGTGATGTAATAACAAGCGTTCCAATTCCAACTGACAGACCGTTATTGGGCTCAGTTGTTAGCTACATCGATGTAGAAAGCAGAATTCCTGTAGTCAAGGGTTCTTTCTCAGAACTTGTATTCCACATGACAGATCAAGATGGGAAACCTATTGATATAGGTGAAGTGCTACTTGAGATGTACCTTGAGTAGCAAGCTTACATTGGTTAATATAAGATGGACGACGATATTATGAAAGAACAGGGACTACGAGATATTTACTACAATCCTAAGACTGGATTCCAAACACCAGAGAAACTATATCTTAGAGCAGTATCAGACGGACTTAAAGTAACCAGAAACCAGGTCAAGAAATGGATAAACGAGCAGGACACATACACTAGGTACAGACAAGTGTTTAGGAAACATAAGTTCAGACAGACGTACGTTCAAACTTTAGGTGAACAGTTACAAATGGATTTAGTTGACATGACAAAATATGATGACAAGAACAAGGGATACCGATGGATTCTCACATCCATTGAAATACTAAGTAGGTACGCATTCACAGTACCAGTGTATAGGAAAAACGCGACATCAATGAAGGACGCAGTCAGTAACATTTTAGAGCAATTTAATAATCGTTTTGGTAAATACCCAAAATTCGCCCAGTTTGATCAGGGCACAGAGTTCTACAATAAAGATGTAAAATCTTTGCTCAATAAAAATAACATCGAGTTTTTCTCTACTTACTCAGACAAAAAGGCCGCAGTTGTGGAAAGATTTAACAGAACACTGAAAGCGCTAATGTGGAAGTACTTCTACAGTGCCAGTACATATAAATGGTTAGACGTCCTTCAAGACTTAACTGATAATTACAACAGTTCAGTGAACAGATCAATTAAAACAACACCAGACAGTGTAAATGAGTCCAATTGGACTGAAGTATGGAAGACACTTTTTAGTCACAATCTAGGCAAGCCATCAGAACCAAAGTTTGCTGTCGGAAAAAGTGTTAGAATTTCGAAGTACAAATCAGTGTTCACAAAAGGGTACGAAGCAAATTTCACGGAGGAGTTGTTCACTGTGACAGAAGTGTATCACGGCCATCCAAACACGTACACAATAAAAGACAGTGCTGATGAACCAATAATTGGCAGATTCTATGAACAAGAACTGTATAGCGCTGAAGGAAGAGAACCTGATTTCAAAATAGAGAAAGTACTAAGAAGAAGGACAGTGAAGGGTAAAAAGATGGCCCTAGTTAAGTGGTTAGGTTATGATGACAAATTTAACAGTTGGATACCAGCTGGAGACATCAAGTCCCTAACATAAGTTAAAGTATTATGGAGGACTATGACGACCACGATGAATATGAAATGGAGGAGGTAGAAAAAAGTTATCCTCAATATGACAACCTTGATTATGATGACCTAACGACAGCTTTTAGTAGGTTAGATACAGAGGTGAAGGGAGAGGCTATGTATGGTGATGACCCTATAGTATTAACTGATCTTAAAAGTGAACTAGACTATGTGAAGAATCTTATGGAGAGACGTGAAATAGAAGAAACAACTTTCACCGAAGGAAACGATGGTACAGTGAACATTTCAGGTCCATCAGGAAGCACAACTGTCCCGGAAGTCAACTTTGTGGAAGATCCAAACAATGTACTTCCAGACGTGCTAGAAGCATTCGACGAATCATTTGACGCTAACTGGGACGAAATAAAAGACCGCCTAGAGAAACTAAATAAGATTTCAACGGAAGATAAAAAGAGAGATTTTGAAAACCAGGTGGAGCGTGTTCGACAAGAGTTATTAAGAATAAGGAGGGACTGATACTGGATCCTAGGAATAGATACGTCAGAGAACTCATAAAACGATCATCTGTAAGAACACTCAAGGATGGCACAGAGGTGTTGATATTTAGAAGTGAACAAGGTATTGATAAAAGTGGGATACAAATAATGAAACGTGGTAAGACCAGTAAACCTGTGTAATCCAAGAACTCACCTGCATTAAGAGAATACAAGGACCTTATAAAGAAAATAAAAGAGGTACCTACGAATCCTGACAATATAATTGGAAGTGATGAGGACACTAGAGAAGAGCCGCAATTTGATACCAGTGATGAGGAATACGCTAGCCGTGAAAATATTGAGTTGATAGATATAAGCGCAAAATTAGGGGACCTTCCAGGGCTAACAATGCAAGAAAACAATGAACTAAGAGGTGTTCTTAACCCACCTGATGGATCAAGCATAGAAGGCAGAACAGGTCCCGGTGGAGCGTTGCAAATACAAGCTGACTACTTTAACGAAGCTATTAATGAAACCGTGAAACAAGCCGGCTCAGCGAAGGGTACAACTGAGTACAATGCTCTTATAGAAAGAATTGATAGTCTAAAGGAAGCTAGGGATAGGACACTAGAGCAGAGAGTAGTAGAGGAAGCAAGAGAGGCACAGTTGGAAGATATTTCTAGATTACGTAAATTTATAGACTGGGTAGGAAAGGAAAAAGTGGGACTTGTAGGGATAGCAGTGTCAACAGCTAGTTTAATTACAGCCCTATTAATTCATGCTAGGGGAGCCATTGTGAAGACAGCAAAAGCCACCGGTAAAGTAGCAAAAGCATTAGCAAATTTAGCAAAGAAAGCAGGACCAATTATAGTTCCAATCCTGAACACCATTGCAACAGCGCTATCCTGGGGAGCCAGAGGAATTGCCTGGTTAGCGTCTAATTTATGGGTACTAGCTGTAGCTGCGGCCTTAATAGTATATAATTATTACACAAAGTAAATTAGCTATGGAGGAACACCAAGAGGAATACGATGACCGGAGAATGGAAGAGTTGAGGGAAAAGTATCCAAACTATGAAGAAATGGATATAGAAACTTTAGATAGCGAATTACCGTACCTTGACAAGGATCTTAGGGAAAGTGAAACCACTGAGGAGACCCAGGATATTAACGAGGAAATTAATTACGTACAGGAACTAAGGAGAAGAAAAATGTTAAGTGAAGACCTTACACGAGAGCAATTAGCTGAGAAATTCCCTGACCTATCTAATCTGTCATACGATGATCTAATGGATAGGGGAGACAGACTGTTAAATGAACTAATACTATCCGATTTGGATGAAAACAGTTTCAAAGAAAAGTCGGAAGAACTGAGGTACGTTAGAATGCTATCAAATGATTACCAAAGAGAGTCAAACTTAAATAAACTTCTCAACTTAAGAGACAAAGTGAAAAAGAGGGATCTCATTAAACGGGATGATCGTAGGAGACTGCAGAGGCTCAGGTTATGGGCAAGGGAGAAGGCAGGCATCTTATCAGCTGTTCTAATTTCCTCATCAGCTGTAATCATAGGACTGGTAGCATCAACTAGAAACATATTGTGGAAAGTAGGTGACACAACAGGAAAACTCGATAAGAAGATCAGTGAGTTGGTAAGCCACCAAATAGAACTACCACCTATATTTCAGAAGATAGCCGATGGAGTAGAGTTAGCAGCGGATAATATATGGATAATCATTGTATGTGCAGCAGCAGTTTTATTATACCAGCTACGCTAGTAGCGGCTACGCAGGCTACGCCTAGTACATATACAACTAAACATTACATATTGTATAAAGTATGAATACCACGGAAAGAGAACTCCAGCCTGGCTTCAGGAGGAGCCGCATGACATCTGTAAAAGGACCAAGAACTAGAAGTGTCGTAACTTTTAATCCTACAACTATTAGCCCAGGTGAAGAGCTGTACATTAACATCCCTAAACTAAAGCCTGACTCCTACCTTGTTCCAGGATCACTTGCACTATTATTTGACTTCAAAAATTCCAATACAAAAAGCCACTTTAATAATAACCTGTCTAAGTTGATAGCTAAACGTCTTCAGATTAAAGTGGCTGGTGAAACAGCTTATGACTGTTCGGGAGAGAGTTTGTATGAAATATACAAAGATCTATGGCTAACACTAGGTGATAGAAAGAAGATGACTGAACAGGGTCTTGCAAGTGAGAATCTCAGGAAGTTAATATCAGGTGATGACTCAGGCACTAAGGTTGGTGATGCTAATAAAGTAGCAGATGGACTTATCCACAGTGTGTATGGTTCTAAGTTGAGAAAACCAATTGATAAAATAATTGCAGACCATGGTCTATACACTCCATTTTACATGAACAACAATCCTATGTACATCCTCACACTCCCACAATCAGATGAAATTATGACTGCCCAAGGAGGTGAAGCTAAGGGTAACTATAAGCTTGATAATCTTGAGTTGGAATACGAAACCATAGAAAATGACGCCCTTGCAAGTGAAGTGTCAAGGATGTATTCAACTGGTCGCTCACTGTCCTACAAACACGTCACACTTATGCGCACGAGTAATTGGGACAAGGATCTTACCATTGTGAATGAAAACATAAATATCCCCAGAAAGAGCATGTCAGCAATTGTCCTTCTATTTACCACTACAATAATAAATGATTCTGAACAATATATTTACCCAAATATTGACAAAGTGAACCTAACCATTGAAGGTGTACCTAATGCAGTTTTCTCCCAAGGACTTCCTAAAAATAGGTTCTTCGAGGAGGCAAAACGGTTCTTCTGCCCCATGTGTGAAAAATCTATGGCAGATGAATATATGTCCGTCAGCAGGTTCTTCGATAACGGTTTCGCTCTGGTAATTGATCTAAGGTCAACACAGGATGATACCACTGGTGGAGGAAGGAGAATTGTTAACACACAGTCAGGCGTACTCATGGAAATCAAAAAGAGAGCCACAACTGCTGACGTTCAATGCAATATTTTTATTGTATCAGATGCCCTCCTTAACTTTGCTAATAGAGATTTATCAAGTATTCAATACTAACGGTAAAGCATAGAGATGCAACTCGAACCACCATTCAACATGCTTATAGTAGGAATGACAGGAAGTGGTAAAACTCAGTTCTTACTAAATATGTTAGAAACGGAATACAATAAAGTTTTTGATTACATTGTTATTATATGTCCAACAATAGAATGGAATATGACTTACATTAATTGGGCTTATATTAGTGATCACGGAGTCATACAAATTCCATGTTCGCAAGAAATGATCAATTTAGTTATTAAGGCAGTTTCCACCATATTTCGTGGAACTCAAACTCTCATTATAGTGGATGATTGTGCAGCAAGTCAAGATGTAAAGAAAAGAGTCTCAGAACTGGTGCGCCTAGCTTTCTCCGCAAGACATTACAACTTATCGGTCATTGTGATTACCCAACAACTGTCATCAATTGCAAAACCATTCAGGGAGAACATTTCCAGGTTAGTTACATTTTACAACCCTAGTCGCAGGGATATGAAGGTCATAACAGATGATTACCTAAGTGGTGACCCTCAGGAGACAATTACAGAGATAACACAGGTACTAAAAGATGAGAAGTTCACCGCACTGGATATACTACTTATACACCCTTACACATACACTATCAAACAAAACATCACGTAGAATATAAAAGATGGGATCTGAATCTGACGGGGAGATATCTGCAGCTGTGAGGGAAGTAGAAGAGGCCGCAAAGGCACCGCAAAAGAAAGCTAAGTCTACCGCAAGAAAAACCGCAGATAAGTCGCAAACTGAAAGTAAAAGAGACAAGCTTATAGAGCTATCCAGGGATGGTGTAATAGAGAAGTCCGCAAGTTTCATAAGAAAGTCCAACAAGGATGTTGTGAATAAACTATACCACGAGTATGAAAGTCAAAGGATGTCATGTGCAAGTGACTTCTTATCAACTCTTATTATCTCAAAGTTTGCTTCTGTATTAGGAAGTTTCGGTGCAGTGGAATCTTCAGAGAAACTATCAGAGGAACTACTTAGTGATAAGCTTCTAAAGGATGACGTATCATATCTAACTAGAACGATATCCCCAAACATTCCATTCATAGGTTTAATATCAGGTGGTTGTACAACAGCTAAGCACGTCGTTGCTCACAAGTGGAAAAAGAAGGAGAAGCCTGAGGAGATATCAGAGGAAGCAAAACATATCCTATTACATAGTGAAGAAGAATGTCGCAGTACGACTGGGGAAACGCCTGGGACGGAACAGAATTCGAATCAATAATTGACGAGTTGATTGAGAAAACTGACAGGAACAGGGAACAGCTAGATAAAATTCAGGCAACCCTGGATTCACTAGAGAGCGACCATAATACCCTCAAGAATAAAATAGTAGGTCCACTAAAGTATGAATTCGAAGCTTTTAAAACCGACACAATTAAAACAGTTGTAAAGATATACAAGAATCTAAATGAAATGTAATATTTTATTTGCTGTAGGATGTACATAGTTATAGTAAGCAGGTGGGTAGAGGGAATGCTGCTTCATAAATTAGATTTAAATGGTACATAAAATAGCCATAAAAATTTTTACATATATAGTATAGGGAAAGATGGAAAAACTATTCAGAAACCAGAAGTTGAATGTTAGTGTAAGAACTGTTAAGAGTGGTGAGGACGTACTATTTTACGCAAAAGATGTGGCAGAATCTCTAGGGTACTCAAACACAAGAAAGGCTATCAGAGACCACGTTTGGGAAGAGGATAAGTGCACTCTGGGGTCCATCCAAAGGGGGAACCTGGAGTGCCCCCTTTGGAAGGGTCAGCCCGGTACCATTTTAATAACAGAACAGGGTTTGTACCAATTAATTTTTAGATCAGAGCTTAACACAGCAAAGGAGTTCAGGAGGTGGGTGTTCACTGAGGTCCTCCCATCTATCCGCAGGACGGGCTTATATGAATTACCAGACAGAAGGTCACTTAGGTATAACCAAATGATTCTTATAAATGAAACTGACCTTCATCATACAGTTGTGAGTTACATTAGAGATAACTACCCAGAGGCTGTAATAATACCTGGTCTAGGTGAGTACCAGGATACTGTGTCAAAGAGATGTGACGCTTGGAAGAAGGGATACAAAGGTGGCCAGCCGGATCTTATTATAGAGAATCCTATGGGTAAGTATAAAGGATTTGCCATCGAATTTAAGTCTCCCAAGGGCACCGGAGTTGCAAGCGAGAAGCAGGTAGTATGGCTTGGAAAACTGAGGGAAATAGGATACATGACAATGATATCAGACAACCTAGTGAAAACTTGTATTAGAATTAACGAGTACTTCTCACTTAAGAAAACCGTAAGAAAAGCTGTAGTAAGAACTACCGCAAGTTGCGCGAAGATGTACAGACCGAGGTTTAAGTCAGACAAGTACTAGGTGTAGTGGGAAGTGATTGGATAAACTTAAAAGATGCTCGGTAAACCCTGCCGGGCATTTCCTAAGCAATCCGATCCCACCCCGAAACCTCGGTATTAGTATATGGAGAGAAATCTGATATTAGCGGTAGTTTGCTTAGGTCTTATTTGGATGTATATGAATAAGACTCGTTCTCAAAAGTTATTCGGAAGTGATGATTACAAAAGGAGACGGACAAATCCTTATTTGCAGGAGTTTGTTAAGGATGGTGATGGGAACCATGTGGGAAAGTGATGACGGACATCTTGTTAGGTTTACTTAAATCTACTTAGGGTTTACTTAAAATCTACTTGTGAGATAACTTAAATCTACTTACGGTTTACTTAATTCTACTTAGGGTTTACTTAAAATCTACTTGTGAGATGACTTAAATCTACTTGTGAGATGACTTAAATCTACTTGTGAGATGACTTAAATCTACTTGTGAGATAACTCAGATCTACTTGTAAGATAAAGTTAAACCTAAGGTATCTTACAAGTAGAATGGAAGATAAACCTGAGCAAACTCAAGCAGTAACAAGTGAAAAGAAGAAAGACCCAAAAAGAGTAGCTGCGGGAAAACGGTTAGCTGCAATCAGCAAAATAGCAAAGGAGAGGAAAAAGAAACTTGCAGAACCTGAGGAGTCATCCAGCAATAACATGATCGCATATGTAGGAGTGGTCATCGCATTGATATCCCTTGCTCTAGCATTTAATCAGCATCAGAGGGAAACAGAGAAACCAGAACCTAAGTACATACCTGAAACTGTAGAAGTAACCAGGAAAGCTGATGCGCCTAAGTTAGATTCACTTGAATGATACATTAAACATAATATATATTATAGCAAGATGAGTAAAGAATCAAAGATGACCGCGGAAGTGTACAACGCAGTGTTACTTACAGCAGGAGCAGTTGGTATATCAATGGCATCGAAAAAACTACTAAAAGAACCGTTAGGCACCCCAGAGAATGTAAAAGGAATGGCGAAGCTAGCTGTTTCAGTTAGCCTCTCATCTCTACTAGTCTCTTACCTGAAAGAAAAGAAGTATATACCAGATGATCCATTCAAAACCTAGGTAAAACTATACAATGGCGGGAGCAGTAGCAGGAGGACTATTTAACGCATTCGCATTTGCTGGAGCAGGATACCTATTTAAAATGTTTGACAAGAATGGATACGCTGAGGAAGCCCACAGACACAATATTGCGATGGAGAACCTAACAGCTGAAAGAGAGAAGTACCTTGAAGAAGTCACCGATAGAAGAAACAGACTTGCGCAACTTAAGGCCGAACTAGCTGAGGCGAATAGGGATATTAATTCAACAAATAAGGCATTGGAACTCGTTAGGAGAATCAACGAGCTAACACACAGAGCTATGCCAAGAAAGCCGCAACTAAGTAACCACTACAAACCTAGCTCAGAGATGGAAGAATATATGGCAATATTTGGTTTAATTATGGGTAGGGTGGTTGGAGGGGCAGCTTATTTATTAATTTAATACGGCAATATATTTTTATATATATAATATAGAGAAATGGACTGGCTTGCAATGGTAGACGTTGACGAGGTAATAACCCTTGGTAAAAGGGTAGACACTATAGAGGAGTTGGAGGCCGCGGTTAAAAAATATGTAGAACTGAGAATAATAAGGAGACGTAAAAACAGACAACAAAAACAAGCAGAATATTTTAACACATATAGTATAGGGAATGGACTGGCTGACACTGGTAACACCTGATGAAATGGAAAGAGTCGGTAGGAGAGCAAAAAACATTGAGGAGCTGGAGGCCGCGGTAATGAAATACGTGAGAGGTAAAATGAAGGTTGTACATACATACGAACCGGAATGTGTTGAATGTGGTAGTAAGTCTACTGTAATAATAGATGGAGCAGATGTATGCACACAATGTGGTACAAGTGATAGGAATGGCTTTACATACTATGTTAGTTACAACCACAACAAGGACGACTACCTGAAAAAGAAGTCTTGTCATAACAGAGTCCGTTGGTTTGAGAGACACTTATTAGAGCATGTTGCTTCAGGGGATAGGGATACCATACGGGAGCAGTTTAGAAGCATCGTAAGATGTATACAAAGACTTAGACTGCAACGGGGGCGCAACATAGTTAGATATAAGTTTTACCTACTGAGGATAGCCAGCATGAACAACATCACGTTAAGAAACCCTCCTGAGGACATTAAGACCAAAAGAATTGTGGACATCCTTGAGAATAGGTTATATGGTAAGGTCTTCCCCGAGTTGGGATGGAAACCCGCAAATTGTAAATATTATAATAACTGGAAATTAAAGAATAAATTATAAATTAAATAAAATATAAAATTAGAGAATAAGATATTAAATAAAATAAAATATAAAATTACTAAATTAAATAAAATATAAAATTACTAAATTAAATAAAATATTAAATTAAATAAAATATTAAATTAAATGTTAAATAAATTAATGAATTAAATAGCCCATTAATTAGGGCTATTTTTTTTTACCTATAGTATATAGAGAAAGAGTGAAAAATGGCGAACAACTTTGACATGAACGATATGACCGTTGAACAACTTATGGCACTTAGTGAGATAATCGATGACAGCGACTATGAAGGAAATCTTGAGGATGAAGTGAATAAAATCTCGGAGGATAAGTTCTACCGTGTTGCACCTAAGGACAAGGGAGAGAACATCTTCGCGGAAGAGAAACTATTCATCGATGAAGGCGATAGAGCTACGGATCCCAAAAGGCCAAGAAGACTCCCACTGAACTACAAGGGTAAGAGAGGAATAATGCCAACATGGAAATATTCCGAGAGGCAGAAGGCAAAGGCTTTACTAGTTGAGGAAGCGTATCAGAGCCTACTAAGTAGAGGAGTTGAAGGTCTACCACCAACAATGGGAGGTAGATGGAGAACGGACGATCCTCAGGTAAACGCGGAGATGAAGAGGCTCGAAAACCTTAGAAATCCCAAGCGTTCTAGAGGTAGACCACAAAAGGTCAAGGTTGATGGTGAAGTAACCCCCAAAAGAAGGGGTAGACCACCAAAGGCCGCGGTAGCCGAAACTAAAGAAGTTAAGGTTGCCAAAAGGAGAGGTAGACCACCAAAGGCTAAGGCGGTTGAAACTCGAGAAGTTACGGTTCCCAAGAGAAGAGGTAGACCACCTAAGGCTAGAAGACAGACTGTCGCAGAAAGGTTCGTAAGCCAGGGCCGGATAAAACTCTCGGTTCCTACGAACAGTGTCATAACACAGGTGGGACCAAATAAGTTCACGGTGACAGTGGATCTCAGTAGAAAACCTACAAGGAAAGCTCCTGAGGTGCCAAAAGGTGTGACTCCATGGAAACCTGTTCCCAAGCCTAGAACTGTTCTTCCTAAGGAAATACCTGTTCCTAAACCTAGAATTAAAATTCCTAATGAAAGACCTATTCCTAAGCCAAGGACTAAAAAACCAGTGCCTCCTCCAAAGTTACGAAAGCCTGCAAGGGTGACTAGGGAAGTTGTGGAGCAGCCTGTGGTGGTTACACCTGAGGAACATGAAATCGATCCATTTGGAACATACCTCGATAAGCCATACTACAGGAAAATAGAAACTGCCGCAAATGGAGCAGCTGTGACCTACTCAATAACCCCAAACTATATGGACCCACTGGACCAGATGACAGCAAGTAGGCAGGT
>CACRXK020004460.1:0-31662 GCA_902702795.2 Paramuricea clavata | reverse complement strand
CCCAATATTCGGCATAATAAAAAAATAATTAAATAGTCGACTACAGCGTGCAGAGTGTTGATGATACAAAATAAACGTAGGAGTACACTCAAATAGAAAAAGACTGTGCAATACTCTGAAACTAATCGCCCCTCGCTTGCATTCACTGGTTTATTGGAGCAATTGTAAAGTTTTGAAATTCTATTATCTCCCCTGAATAGAGCTTGCAGTGCCTTGTCATGCAAATAGCTTGCTTGCAAGGAACGTTTGGAATTTTTACGAACATTATTTTTAGTTTTTAATTCTTTTAGGAAATAGACTTGCCTAGATTTAATCTTTACTACTGTACTCGGATTCAAACGACACAATGTCAATGACTTTATAAAAGTAAAAGCATTATTGTGTATTGGCCTATTGGGTTTACACTTTTACAGGTTCATTTAACTTTAACTCTCTCACGTCTGAACAGACAATCGGACATGCCAAATCCACTGATATGACAACTTCAAAAAACTTTTTTTTTGAAGCTAGAAATCATGATTTTTTTCAAATTTTTCCTGGGATACTTTGTTTTCTGCTCTCTAGACTCCCCCTCGCGGCTCTAGTGCTCCACCCCTAGAATATAGACCTTACTGGGGTTTGGTGACACTTTGTGTTGCTTCAGTCACCTGCTCACGGCTCACCCCCCTAAAATTTCTGGCACCACCCCAGTAGAAAATATGAAAATCCGTCTATGGTGGTAGTCAAATCTGACCGCTCTAGTATTTGCACTACAAAAATTACAAAATCGAGCTGAACGGATGATCAGGCGCTGTGGATATCACATAAAGTCAACATTTTAGATGAAGTGTTCGCAATATATATTATTATACATTTAATATGTATTCTCGTTTCTAATTGGTCAGAAAGCATCGGCTAATTTTCAGTATTCGGCATTTATTACGTATTTTCCGCCGATGACGTCATCAGCGTCCAATAATTGTTTTTTTGGATCGAACTTGCATCCAAAAAAAAAATTATTGGACTCTCTCGTGCCCAAACCCTTGCGCGGCCAAAAGCTTGAACCTATAAGCGCGCGAAAAAAACAAACAAACAATGGCCTACAGCAGATTTGCTTCGCTGAATGAAAGTGAACTCTCCAAATTATTGGCAGATAAGGATAGTGAAAGCACGAAAAAAGCCACAAAGGGGTAAATAGAAGTAGAACTAGAATATTTAGCTGACCTTTGATTTTGTGCAAGGTGTTTGATATTCAAATTGTACTTTTCCTACCTCATGAACAGGAATCGTTTTATACGTTTCTCATGTCTTTAATAAATGTATAATAAAACAATTATTGGATTCGGCTTTCCCATGATATCAAGAATTATTCAGACCTCGGTCTATGTTATCCGCCTCGGTCTGAATAATTCTTGATATCATGCTCAGCCTGCCGGTGGAGGTAGTGTCGATAATAACAAATCTTCGGTTGGTAGGAATGCAACTACCTGAAAAATATACAAGGAGAAATTCTCGATGTTTCCAGTGAAGGCCCTTCGTCGTGAAGTTAACATTAACCCTGCAACAATATGTGTGAAAACTGATCCCTCATTATAAAATGGTTTTCAAAAGTGCAAAAGACATAATTTACTACTGAGATTTAAATTATTTGTATATTTTATAGTAACGAACAAGAGAGCAGCTTCTTCCCGTTGGTTAATTTTACTCGCTTAATTCAGTTTCTCACGCTCTGCTTGGATCGATATCCACAAAGCTACAGCACCACAGATCTTGAACACTTAGTACTGTTGTTGTTTTGTATTTCTCTTGATACACGTCTGGAGATATGCCAACATGATCTTAAGACATGTCTTCAAGCTATGTATAGTGCAGTAGAGCCGAGTCACTGGATCGAAGAGGTTAGTACTTTGTAGTTTCATAATCAAACTGCTAGAGCATGCATATAGAATTTCCATTGTAGAGCGGCCAACATTATCCTCATTATGTGTTCTACTCATCTTATGCTCTGCGCTTAGTGTCAGGGTCGTGCTTTGCGGGCTTTTGTTATTGTTTACATTTTACTCAAATACAACAAATAGCGATAAAATACCTTGTTTGCTACATTTCTGATAAAAATCACACAAAAAGAGCAAGGATTATAAAAGGAAGGTTTAAATATATGATGGATTGTAAAAACTTTCCAGATCATCTAATCTATTCGTCCCGAAAAATGGCCGCCAGTAGGGGTTTGAACCCGCGAATTCCCGGTGTGACACTAATCTTTAAGACGACACAAAGCCCTACATAATAACCCAACTTGTGTCCTTCTAAAAATCAAAGTTGTTGACCAGAACCGCCGAGAGGTTGTGTGGGGGTGCTGAGCCAAATGTTCCCAGGGGGAAGCGGTGTTTTACATATTATCTGCCACTAACACATGCAGCTAGGATTTATATTTAACAATTATTCGCCGAAGGCGAGATGATTATAGGTGAATAAAAACCGAGACGAAGTCGAGGTTTTTATTTACAATAATCACCGAGCCTGAGGTGAATAACTGTTTTAGTATAATTTCATAGGTGATTATTTGGAAAAAAATACACATTTCTTCGTCATTTAATTGACAAAAAGGCTTCGGGCGCCATTTTGAAAATCGCTTAGGTGATTATCGCGTAATAATCACCTCAACGGCAACCAATCAGCGTGGAGAATTTTCAATAATCACCTATGTAATTATACTAATCTCAGTTAAGCAATCTTGTGTTCAGAAATAGCAATGGCCGTTTCCGTACGGCTTGGGCCCGGGACAAAGTGCTCCCCTCCCTTCTCGGTGGAGGTTTTGACCCTTCACTTTTTTACCAATAAAAGCAAAGCCTTAAATTATCAAAACGTCAATAAAATTTCGATTATTTGGAACTTTTGAACTCCCACTAGCATTTCATTTCCGAAGCAAGCTAGCAATTTCCGATCCGGCGATTTTCTGGCCACCAATCAGAAACGTTTGAAATTGAAATTGAAATTTCATTAGAAAGAATGAATAAAACTTTTTCATGATTTGGCATGCTCAATCAATCAATCAATCGGGTTATTGAGCACTTGAGAAGTTGGGAGAGCACTGAAAACTATATTGCTCATTTTCGTGCTCTCCCAACTTCCCGCGTGCTCAATAGTGAGCTTGAGCAAGCGACGTGTTTGTCAACACGGACGCTACCCGACAATTGACCATTTGCGTAATAGACTAAATTTTGAACTAAACAAGTCCAGACAAAAATTTCATCACAGCTTGAAGGAGCATCACAAAATTAGTAATATTCCAAAGTTTCGTTGCAAAATGTTGTAAAATGCGGAAACTATAGCCTTGCGAAATTTGCGATTTTCAGTCATTTTAGATTACAAACGGGAAATTGACAGCCCCAAACCCTTCGAGGCTGTCAATTTCCGGTTTGTAATCTAAAATGACTGAAAATTGCAAATTTCGCAAGGCTATATTTTCCGCATTTTACAACATTTTGCAACGAAGCTTTGGAATATTACTAATTTTGTGATGCTCTTTCAAGCTGTGATGAAATTTTTGTTGAGATCAAAATTTAGTCTATTACGCAAATGGACAATTGGTATAACTAATGGATGATTCCAGCTTTAGACTAAGTTTTGATCTAGGCCTGATTTTGATCTTGTAACATTCTCTTTATATCACGACTGTATCAGACTTCTCAGAACAACCTTGTAACAAGTCTGATAATGCCATCGAGCTTTTTACAAGTTGTTAACAGCTTGTTCCACACTTGCTACAACAACTATGTACTGTAAGAACAAGCAGTGCGAACAAAACTTGTCGACAGCTTGTGAACAGATTTGTAAATAACTTATTGTTTGCAGACCTGGAATAACTTTTGCCTTTTTACGTGTGTCCAAAATGGCACATTTTGCTTAATTACCTGGTTTAATATTTTCCCAATGAATGTTGACATGGTTATGTCTATCGGGTCGACTTTGCTCGTGGAAAAATCCTACAAAATAGTAAACAATATCCAAGGTATATAAACTAAACCCTTTGAATTTTAAAAACCATAGATGATCAGAAGAACAAAATCCATCATGCACCACAGCTATAAGAGATGTCAAAATTAGTAAAATTGCAAAGTTTGGTTGCGAAATGTTGTAAAATACGGAAAGTATAGCCCCAGGAAATTTTCAAATTTTGTATTAAGGCCCAGACACACTGGACGCGATTCGACAACGCGACCCGATTTTTCGATTTTCACTGACCGATAACTTCCTGATCCTAGCTTTGATCCGATAACTTTGATCCTAGCTACGGGTGTACATATCCCTTAAGGAAATGTCATAAATTTCTAGTCCCTAAGTTTCGAGCAGAACGTTTTAAGAACTCCTTCATTATATGTAATAGTATAAGTGTATAAATTCTTAACTTTATTTCGTGTCAATTATAGCCTATAGTTTTTATTGTAAATATAGTTGGTTCTTTGCATGAAATAATTCAATTGTAAATACTCGTAAGCAATTTAGTTATACCAACTGTAATTTACGATTTGATTAAACCTGTTCCATCTATCTATCTAGTTTAAATTTTCCCAATATTTAGAAACGCTATAACATTTTGAGTTATTTGGTATACATATCTTTCAAAATTTGCTCTCATTGGCTGTTTTATTAACTTTCAAAAACTAAAGAAACGCGTCGCGTTGTCGAATCGCGTCCGGTGTGTCTGGACCTTAACGCACGGGAAAATGCACCACTTTCGGCCCAAATGTGGTGCATTTTCCCGCTCGTAATACAAATTAATACAAAATTTGCAAATTTCGTAGGGCTATATTTTCCGCATTTTTTAACATATCCCAACCACACTTTGCAATTTTACTAATTTTGGCATGCTCTTTCTAGCAGTTGTGATGGATTTTGTTTTTTCTGCCTAGATCAAAATTTAGTCTAATAGCTGGAATTGCCTATTGTGTATGCATATAACTAATTTTGCATCATAGCGCCCGTGCAAGGAAGCAAAAAATTTTTAAAAATCTTATGCTTTGTCATATGTGTATCCGTAAGTTTACCACAAACTGACAGAAGCACAGTTTTTAATTCAGTCCCTCCTCGGTAATCTGACGTCCGTGTTGTCAAAAACCTCGCTTGCTTAAGTTCCCTAATAACTTGATTGAGCGCGCCAAATCATTTAGCGATTCCGAAGTTGATGAGTGGACTGGGCACGAGTGTTAAAAAGTGGCCAAATTAAAAAAATGGACCAAATTACTAAAAAGACCAGCTCAAAATTAGTAAGTATACAAAGTTTGAAGACGTTTACATGAATACCCTTCGAATAATAAGCTTTCGAAAATTGTGAAATTACAGTACATTTCATAGTAAATATCACGATTTTCGAAAGCTTATTATTCGAAGGGTATTTATGTAAATGTCTTCAAACTTTGTATACTTTGAGGTTGTGGTCTTTTTAGTGATTTGGTTCATTTCTTAATTTGGGCACTTTTTAACATTCGTCTCCAGTCTTCTCATCAACTTCGGAATGGCTAATTTAAAGACAATGAAAATATAATGCTTGTTTTATCCAAATCGTTGGGGAAACCATCCTATTATTAGTAAATCTCTGGTTTCTTCATGACAGGCAATAAAGATCTCATCTGTTACCTATCGTATTGAAACTCATCATCGCAATACACTTCGTATTGTTCAACTACAGCCTTCATCAAACAGAGGACGTGATGTGAAAAGGCTGGCAGCGTTACAAACGCTAACTTCACTTTTTGTGAACAACACTGTCACTGATGTTAGAAGTTTTATACAATCAGATCCTGATGTAAACCAAGATAAGGAGATAACTAACGCCTTAGAGGTAAATTTTTATTTTCCTATTTGTTATAAATCACTTACGCGACAGAATTTATTGAATTGATTTGTTTTAACTTTTAACAACTGAAATTATAGCCTTCTATCTTTCCTTACATCATTATTTGTAAATTACATTTGCACTTTGCTAACATACGACACCTCTGGACGTGGGAATTTAGGTCAAGTCCTGTACGAGTCCACCAGTTAAATTTTCTCGTTGATATACCCATTGCTTCGTTAAGTCCCGTTTACACGGGCGATTTTTGCCGCGATTTTAGGTGCGATCTTCTCCCTTTGGAGGATGTGAAGGAGCGGATGAGTTATAAATGTTCCAGGTTATGAAGTCTCATAACAACATCATTAAGTAATCTTCTCCTTCACATTCTCCAAAAGGAGAAAATCGCAACTAAAATCGCAGCAAAAATCGCCCGTGTAAACGGACGTTTAGCACAAATTGCCCTGTCAGTACGCGCTTCAAGCTTACTAGTCTCCAAAGGTCTTTTTCGCGACAAAAATATATTTGCCAATATGGAAACACTACGTGATTTGGTTTTGCGACAAAATTCGACGTGACGTGTTAGTAGTAACTCATTGACCAGGCGAGAGAAGTGGAGATCACATGATTTATATCTTACGACCTTTTAATTATTGACCAATGCTTTTTCGATCGATGTATAGAAAAATATCTATTTACGGAATTCAGTACTTTAAATTAAGTGTTCCATTTATTTTATTCGGGCACATGCATGCACTGCATGTAATGTAGCGGCTTATACTGCTTTGCACTGTATGTTTTAAACTTGAAATTGAATATGATCTGTTTGCCACCAGCATGTTACTTTGATTACATCGTGACTTCTGCAAAAATGCATTAGTGCCTATGGATTGTGGAAATATGATTATACTTTATCATTTTGGACTTGGACTCGAAATATTTAAGACTCGGAATCGAAAATTTTGGACTTGAATTTTTGCTAAGGGACTTGGACTCGTACTCGGACTTGAATGTATTGGACTCGGAGTTTGACTTGGACTCGTAAGTTGTGGACTTGACTACAACACTGGCATGCTCTTGACTGTTATTTGATCAAATTTAACCAAAGTGAGTTATCCACCATCTTGGATTATGCAGGAACTGATATAAGATCTGAATATTTATTGTTGTTCATTTTTAGATGTTCAGAAGGTTAGAAACATTGCTACATGCAGTAAATGTGAACGATGATACGGACTATTATCAACTGTACACAATGATCGAATTGCTGGATATAGTTGTGGGTGCAGAACACTTGCAACCCCGAGAAAAGGTATATGCAGACTGGCTCCATTTTCTTTCCATAACAGTCAGTTCTATCGAGTGAGATACCAACTTGAGCTTGTGGTTAATGCTTGGCAACTGGATTCTAGTTCAGTGGCAAGAGACCCTGAATCACAGGGCCGAGTTCGATTCCAGCCGGGGGTTGACGGCTACATTTTTCGCAGATGTTCCTGCTCACTCGAGTTTTCCATCTGCAAAAACCCTTCAACATACAGTATATGGATGTTTCCCTTCCCAAACGCCATTTGATTAATGCCTTAATCTACAAATTAGACTAATCACCACAACTGAAGAATTTGCATGCTCGTCGACGAAATTTATGTTTCCTAGCCTATAGTAATTATTTTTCAATCGAGATAATAGATATAGTACTACCCATTTCCTGATTAAATTCTGTATTTAGTCATGTCACATTGAGCTAATTGATGACTTATTTTCCAGGTTATCGTAGAGAGAATTACTAAGAAACTCAGATCACTTAATAGTGAAATTAGAGATCCAAGAGCGATGTTCATAAGTCGTACGAAGGTAGCTATGTGGAATGTTTATGGTTCGAGCAAAGTTTAAAGGGTTGTGCTAGAAACATCTGAAAATCCTAGTGCTTTATGGATTAAACAAATGTATTCTGTCTGTTGTAGGTCAAAGATCTTATGTTACGAACAATTGCTAAGTTTGATTATATGCTACAAGGGAAGAAAATAATTGAACCACAGGTTCGTGTGTAATGCGTCTCTACATCCGATTTTATACATAGTATTATACAGTGATACCATGAAACAAAGTTCATCTTCTAGTGTTGAAGATTATATTTTGCTTATTAGCAAACTGAATGGTATAGATCCTTTGCATGATGACGTCATTTCACGAAAACTATCAGAATTATAGCGCGTATGGAGTAATAACCTGGAAACAAATACAATTATGGTGTTGTAATTAAAAATATGGAAATGTTTAGTTTTAACCACACACCGCTCGTGACCAGTCACATAATTGCTGTTTATTCCAAAACGATGCGATGTTGAAAATTAAAATTTCCATATTCGACTGAAAACGCCATATTGTTACTTCATTACTCAAAAAGTACTTTGGTTCTGGTGCTTTAAGAAGAAAATAATTTTTAGTTTTATGACGTCATCATGAAAGGCGTCTTATAATATGAACATGCAGGAATCAATTTTCCATATAGAAATGCGAATAGATACATAATGCATTTGAACATTCCTACATGTAAATGTACCTAGAGCATTGTATCATACTTTTTTGCCCTCGTGGCAAGCTCTTTACGGCTCATAAGCCCTCGTGGGTTCGGCGAATAGCACTCTCTTTTTTGTTTTGATTTACTACTCTGCAAAAATATGTCATAATTTCTAAGATGTTTATTTTTACAATTGTTTTCAGAAACGCATCATTAAATTTTTCGTCGAAGGTAAATCAGACCTTCATATTGAAACACTCAAAGATACTGAAATTGTGGAAGAGGACGAAGAAGAACTGGGATCTCAGGAATCGCAAACATCTTCCTTTATTCTTGATCCTCTCTCACAAACTATTGAACATTCTGATAATGAAAGTGTACCTGATGGTCAAGACTTCCTTGCTTGAAGTTGATTTAGGTAATGATCGTAGAATTTGTCTGATTAGTCAGCCTCGATTCTAAGGATTTGAAGTATAGTATTTGTTAGAGCTAAGGTTTCATGGATCAGGAAGCGTTCAAAGCCGGACAGTCTAAAGGTCAAAGCCGTCAGTCTAAAGGTCGTCCGGGGAGAAAGAATTTAGAAAGATCAATTAATATGGAATAAATCCTATAGTTTAAGATTAAAGGTTTTATATTTTGGTGTTTTTGTGAACAGTTTTTATAAATTTAAGGTTACAAAGCACCTTTGAATTGTTGAGGTACACAAATTTTTTTCCGGTTCTGATTGAAGCTCTTTAGTTAGTAGTTCTATCATTTGACCGAGTTTGCTATATTCACATGCAAATGCATGGGCGAAGGTTTATGCTTTGAATTTGTTGTTTACATCAGTGTAACTAATTGTTATAACAAATCTCTTTTTCTGTAATCTCATTGGTCAACAGTTGTTGCAATGAAAAAATCCGCGAAATCGCTGTAATATATATAAATTAGATTTTCTCGACTACATTTTTTCAGTCGGTTTAAACGGATTTTTCTGAAATTTGCGCAGCAGAAAGTTTTAAGAATCTCAGCTTAAAAACATGTCGGGTTTTGTTTTAATTTTTGATATTTGGTGAATTATAAGCAATCATTCCAAAAAATCTGAAATATAATATAGTCCTCAAAGAAATGTATATGACGATGGCGCAGAAGTGATTCTCCGCAGAAAGCCACAAAAGTGTCCTGTAATCTTAAAGACAGGATAAATTTAACTAGAGAGACATAGTTTACATATATAGAAGTATTGCAGCACATCAAACTGCCGAGTTACATGTAGATTCAAAAATTGACAAATTGTAAAATAGATATAGCTATTCGTTCTGTTTTTAAATGAATAAAACATAATTAGAAATCTAGTGAGAGAAGGTATAAACAGACCTTACAAAACACAGAATTGCTTGCAATTTTAAGTTCTGGTTTGTATAGTATAGATCGAGCGTTTGCACATGACGTCACAGCCGCCATGTTGATGTTCCATTTCAAAAGAATTTTAAGTAGCCGCCTTTGTCCGGAACTCCAACATTTCCGCCATGGCTTTTGTTGAGTCGGTCCCTGGGGAATGAGTGCAAACGCTCTATATGTGAAATTAATTTCCAGAATTTATTTTAATATTGGTAATTTCGTTTTTCCTTGTTTGACTAATGAATGTTGTAATGTTTACACATTGCTTTTATTATGTCATCTATATACTCTCTAATTAATTATCGACAATGTCAAAGCATTCAAAACTTGTAAATGTTCAGTTTTTCAAAAGTAGAAGGTATTAATAATTACCTATACATTTAATTTTTATTACCATATAGTGTTTTATAACTTCCCCGTTTAAAGAAACGATTCTATTCTATACATATAGAATTTCCGACTAATGCATGGGGAGCCTGCTTACTGATAGCGTTTGATAACGATAGTAAAATGTAGAGTAGATACCGCTTGAATATCAAATCAACCCTTCGCTGTTGTACCTACCTACCTACCCTTTTTGTTGCAAATACTTTGTTTAGCCGTCGTGATGTCGCCCTCTTACATGCGTAAACTCCTTAATAATGAAAACTCCTCCTTGCTAAGCGTCGTGGAACCACAGTTATTTTAATAGATGGTTGGAGACTCGATGAAAGTAGCTACAATACAGTATAACTCATTAACTATGTTATTGTCCAGCTTTATGCAAGAATTTGGTCCTATCTCGTCACGTGTGTATTGTATTTTCGCTCAAATAACCAATAACAAGTTTGTCGTTGAGTTATCCATCCGTAACTTGAACAAATGCTCAATTTAAACATTGCTATTGGTTGTGCGGGAAAAATACAATACACATGTGATGAGATAGGCCCAAATTCTTGCATAAACTAAAACCAACATAGTTAATGAGTTATATTGTACTTTCATCGAGTCTTCAAACCATGTATTCTTTTAACTGTGGTGGAACTGAACAAGTTTGAAAATATTGAGAAATTATATCAATGGTTTAATTTAGGCATTTGAACATTTTGTTTTATATACTCAATTTTTGATGCATGTTGGTATAGTCTCTGTTTATCTCGTTAGAATAGAAATTCATAAAATCAACGTTTTTATCGTCATCGTCATACTCGTTTCATATCTTGTGGTTAGTATAGACAAATCCAAGTTCTAGTGCACATGGAAATTTACTGCAAATTCTAGCACACACTGCAACTCATTTACATAGAGTTTCAAATAAATGCAAATCTCGAATAGAATTTAACAACCGCAATTTGATAACAGCACTAAACCTGTATCAAATTACTCGTAAAACCTTTAAAATATTAAACTTACTTGTGTTGCTTTCTATTCTCCATTACTATCTTTATCTTCACAATTTTTGCGATGAAAAATTGAAATTACTTCTAATTTGCCTCGTTCACTTGTTGCTACGCTACTCCATGGAGGGAAATAGCGGTGGGGAGGGGGGGGGGGGCATCTTTTGTAGTATAGTAATATAGGAATAGTGTTTCCAGCTAACAAAAAGTTTTAGATTTCAACATGAATTTAAGTGGAAATTGAACTTCTTGTCGTGCAATTTTGGTTTAAAATCAAAGTTGTGATTTTAATCACGCGTTTGATTCGATTTACACCGAAATGCACTCTATTCAGTTGAATTACCGTTACGAAATAGTGGACTAAATTAAGTACGATTTGGTCTTTGCTCTTGAAGCATATCGTTCCGTAAGCGGTCTTTGCTCTGGAAGCATTTTGTACCAAACCTGGCTCACGGACATGCCTCTTAAAATCTCTGCATTCAAATTTGTTGTTTTAGGGACCGGTCATTATTTATGGCGGGGGGTGGCACCGAAGAGAAATGTTTTTCGTAGCAAAAATTTTGCTGACCCAACCATTAAAAAGTAAAAAAAAATGATTACCCAACCTCAAATATCAATTAAAAAATAAATACCCACCCCTGGCCAAAAAATTTACAAAAGGTACCATTCAGTTGTCACATATGTCCTTTACCACTTCTGTGACATAAGTTTGATAACAGATTGTGAAATTTTCTGCAGTCTGAAGTTTCATGTTGTCTGCACATGTAGCTACTTTCTTTGGAGATCCCATCGGAAATTGATGAAGATAATGACTCTGATTGATATATACTTTTCGTTGTTTTACACAGTCAGTAAATCTTAGTATAACACCAAGTTCATCAATTGCTGCTATTTTGCTAGCAAATCCATATACATCGGCGTACCGGAAGGAAAAAATTAGGGGGGCGGAAAGAAAATTGCCCGACTTTTCGGGATTCTGCCCGACTAGTACCAAAAAATTTTTTCCGGAAAAATTATTTTGCCGACCCCCCCCCCCGTCGCCAAAAAAATTTCGGGACCATATATAATAAACCCGGGTGTTTTGCAATCAAAAGTAATGCAACCTGGATAGTGGAATAAGTTGATTACTGTAGGCACAATTTTTGGCCACTTAATAGTCAAAAATCATGCATAAATAAGAACAGTCTTAATCAATATTACCGCCTTACGGAGAATTTATATTAATTGTGCTACTCTAGGATCTAGAAGACCCATGGGTCCCAAACTTGACTAGCAACATAATCAAAAGTTAGCTATGTTAATTCATTATATATAGGATCAATGTTAAAGGCAAGGTGGGCTATAAGCTATAATCGTTTGTATGGCTTATAGAAGGCTAATTGCTGCGAATAAATTGAATAATGAATGTAGCACAATAGTTGCATGATGATGTCAAAGAAACTAGTCAGACTACATTTGCAAGTTTTGCAACTCTTATCGCTTAAATTCCCCATACCTGAATACAAAATAAACAGTAAACAACGATTACCTTTTACATACCATGTATAAAACGGAGTTTTCATCCTTTCTAGAAACGGCTTACTGTAGTTTACGAAACTGTAGTTTACGAAACGAAACGAAATCTGCAGTTTGCGAAATCTGCAGTTTGCGAAATCTGTAATTTGCGAAATCTGTAATTTGCGAAATCTGCAGTTTGCGAAATCTGTAATTTGCGAAATATCTGTAGTTTAGGGTAAATAAAAAATGTTCACATGTTCCGAGGGCGAGGCGTCAACAGTACAATTAAATTCTGTGCAAGTTAACCTAGTTAATTAAGAACCTACCTGACTACACGAAGTCATAATTGCGATAAAACGTTATCACAATAAATTGCTTTATTTGTATTAGTTATATTTCAGTGGCAGTGTCAAATAAACTTCTTTATATAATTATATGTCTGAGACTGCAAAATGTAAAAGTTTAAGATTGAAAATACACCATTGCCAGCAAATTGATTGGAAATTTTGCCCTGACTATGGGATTTTCCCGGAAATACTTCAGATGGTCAAGTGGATTGCAGCCGCGAGGTTTGACATAAAAATGTTGGTGATCGCATCGAAAACTTTCGAAAAGGTAAACATTTTTAGTGTGAAGTTTCACTTCACACTGTTGATCAGGCTGGCGAATTCACACGAATCAGTCAGTCAGACAATCAGTCAGTCATAGAGTAAACTTTCCGGGGGGTGTATACGATTTATGTTCGCAGTGATTGCCAAGTTCACAAAAATTTCGAGGAATCGTTGTCGTTATTGTAAATTTTTGTAATTTCAGAACATTCGCTTCTCATGTTGTGTAAAGGATCTTTTCCCCCGGAACACCCGATTTTTTCTATAGCAGGGCAAATGCGCATGCGCTATGAAGCCGTAGATCACGATGCTAGGAAGGAGCAGGGCTTCCACTTGCAGGGAAATTTCCCTGCAAAAGGAAATTTTGGCCTGTGCAAGGAAAAGGGCAAGGAAATCAAATTTACCAGGAAATGGCAAGGAAATTTGAGCCTGGACAAGGAAATTGCGAGGAAATCTTGAAAATTGTTTATATCAGAAATAAAATTGAATTGAAAGTTGAAATATATTTGCAATAATTATTATTTGTGAATTGTGATGCAAATATAAAATTGTTGGCATGAACGTGGATGATTATTCCTCGTCAGAAAGCGAATCTGAAAGTGAAACCAGTGAAAATCAAGAAAGTGCTACTTAACCAGTACGGTCACGTCGACGTCTTGTCCATTAGCCTGCGAACAGGCCCTGGGTTACGGGCGGCGCTCACCTTTCTCCCAGTGAGCCTGTTCGCAGGCTAGTCCATCTCCTAAAAAACGAAAGCGACCAAAACAAACTCAATCTTTTGTGGATAGCTGGTTGACAGAACAACAATTTAGCGGCTGGCTTGCCAAGCGACTTGGAACTGACAGAAAGCCACAACCATTTTGCAAGACATGCAATAGATTCATGACTTGCACGAAAACAGGTTTAAAACGTCACTTAGTCAGCAAGTCTCACCAGACCAAATATGCAACAAGTATAGTACTGCCAGCTGTTCGACTATTACCAGTCTGTTTAACAGGGCCACAAACCAAGATGAAACGAGTTCGATGGAAATTAAACTGTGTGCATTCATTGCAGAGCACAACCTGCCACTTTCTCTCGCAGATGATTTAGTGAAATTTATTCGATCGCTCTTTCCGCTTAACCAGACTTTAAGAAGAAGAAGTCGGAAAACTCCTTTGATCGCGCAACAAGTGCGAAAATGGGCAAAATGGGCACTCCTAAAGCCATGTGGTCTTTACTCGTGTAATAGAGTACAGAAAATCGGTTATTTTTTAGGATATTTGCAAGGAATTTGCAAGGAAATTAGGTGATTTTGGCAGGGAAATTTTTTCAGAAAAAAGGATTTTTCATCATCTTAACAGGAAATTTGGCAAATCCATTGTGGAAGCCCTGGGAAGGAGCGACAGTGTTGTTTTCAAATGTATTAATTTAAACATTTCAGACGTGAATATTGAGTAAATCTTTGAGAATCTACGCAATATATAAATTTATGTTATGCATGACGGTCTTTCAATCAAGTACTGATATATGTGGACGGTATATTCATTAATATACAGAGCTAGGAAGGAGCGACGTGACAATGTTGTTTTCAAATGTATAAACATTTCAGACGTAAATATTGAGAAAATCTTTGAGATTCTAGGCATTCAATTGAGTGCCGATATTATTTTCACGGCATACTCGTTATACAGAGGTACAGTATACGTAGGCAGAAGCGAGACAGTGTTGTTTTCAAGTATATGAACATTTCAGACATGAATATTGAGAAAATCTTTGTCCTTTGAGATTCTACGCAATAATACTATTATGTAGTATTATGTTGTGCATTACCGGTATTCAATTAAGTATGCTTGTTAAAAAGGGACAAAACATCAAGATCCATATATATATATTAAGATCCATATATGTATGTCAAAATTTGATATATATGTATTAAGATTCATATATATGTATCAAAAACCGTATATGTATGTCAAGATTCATATATATATGTCAAGATTCATATATATATGTCAAGATTCATATATATATGTCAAGATTCATATATGTATGTCAAGATTCATATATATGTCAAGATTCATATATGTATGTCAAGATTCATATATATGTCAAGATTCATATATGTATGTCAAGATTCATATATATGTCAAGATTCATATATGTATGTCAAGATTCATATATATGTCAAGATTCATATATCAAGATTCATGTATGCTTTAATGAAGTACTTCTTGACCGTTTAATTATACCGCTGACCAAATATTTATGTAAACAATAATATAGCGATTAAAGATGGCGCATTTCATAGATAATCTTAGACAGTTCTTTGAAGAGTTTTTAAGATGTATTGGGGAAGCAATTGCGGGGATGAGTTCAGAATACGAACCAAATCGTGTGGACAGCCTGTTATACAGGCTATCGGAATTTGAAACCACACTTGGATTAATTTCAAGTCGTGTTGGAGAATAGGGAGCTTAAGATCTACAACGCGAATTTGTGACGCGGACGTGCTTACCTAAGCCTAGTTTTAGAGTGTAAGCCTAGTCAGAGTTTATTTCTTTGAGATTTGCGACACTGTGATGACACGTTAACAGCCATACGAAATGATAGAAACCAGGCTTTATAGACTATTAGTTCAAATTTGTGCGGATTTCTATTGTTCTCAATAGGGTTTTATTTGGGTAAGAATCTGAAAGCAAGGGGAGGGATTTGATATCTCCCCAGGGAAAAGCGGGGTTGATAAATAGAATTGAATTGGATTGACGATTAAATATACACCGGGTTTTATCTATATAAAACCCGGATTTTTGCGGGTTATATATATATAAACCCCGCAAAAATCAGGTTTTATATACTTAGATAAAACCTGGTGAATATTTAATCATCAATTCAACTGAATTCTATTCATCAACCCCCCTTTTCCCTATAGAGATGTGAAATTCCCTCCACTTGCTTTTAGATTCTTACCCAAATAAAACCCTATTGAAAACAAATTTAGAATCTTTGCTTCGACAAACCCATACACATATTGTTCGTTATAGCGCTTCTACCTTCGGCCCACTCTTTTCAAATACGATCGAACTGCCCAGATGGTGTTGTGTCTTGTGCCTACAGTATATTCGGTATACGCTCAATACGCGTTTTTCAAGACTCTTTGTTTATCTCTGTCTAGTTTGAGCACTGCAAATCCCAATGGTTCGTCATTTGCTTGCAAAAATTCTCTTTCCATAAGCCTACATTTTCATCTGATTCCGGTTGCCTGGAAGCATTTTTTTCGTCGCTACATAGGTAGTTCACGTTTCAATCTCATTTTCATATGGACCCCAGGGTAACAATCGTTATTCTCTTAATTCAATGCAAGTATTTTCGACAAAAAAGTAGATTTAATTGTTTTTCAATCCTTACAAATTTGAACTAAGTCAGTTAATTACCTCGAACGTCGGTTTCTTAGCGAGATACATCCCTCGGGAGCGTTGCCCTCAGAAAGCATCCCTCGGGCCTACGGCCCTCGGGATGCTTTCTTCGGGACACGCCCCTCGGGTTGTATCTCGCTAAGAAACCTCGTTCTCGGTAATTAACTCTTACTTGTTACGAATGCACATTTTCCCGCCAAAACTACCATCCGAGACGACGTGATATTTGCAAAGATTCGTCGTCATAGAAGTCGTAAAAACTTATGATAAAAAATATCTTCTTAATATATTGCTAGCCTCTGTTATGTTGTACATTTTTTCCAGTATAATTTCATTTTATTTGCTGTGATACAAATATTTTAATGGTATTTGCCATCGTTTTAAAATAAAACTTGTTTAATGCGACGTCCGCGTCGTAAGTTCGCGTTGGAAGTTCGTTGTTGGAAGACCTGGAACGGCTCTTAGCCACTGTGCGTCTTCTAAAAACCAGATATCAAGATAGGCATGTTGAATCGAACACCTCTTCCGATATCGAATCGCCACACCGCAGTTGTCCTGTTCATTATTTAGGGCACGCTTTGTCGTCCACGGCTTGTTGTTGACAAAGTTGTTGTTCAGCAACTGCGTGAAGAATCCATGAAATGGGTAGACATTGGGCCATTGCATTTTTAAACCAAACCCCCCCTATTGAGGACATCCATTTTTTGGACCCCCCTCCCCTGGAATTTCCACATTTTTTAAGCGAATTTTTTGCCTCCCCCGTGGAATTTCCGCAGATTTTTATTGAATTTTAGCCACATCCCCATGGAATTTCCGCAATTTTTTTATGAACTTTTAACCCATCCCATGGAAATTCCTTGACAGTTTTTTATCTAGCCAGTGGAAATTCCATATTGATTCTTTGATTAGTAACTATCCCTTGGAAAATTCCTTGCTGATTTTGATCCTATCCTTTGGAATTTCTTTTCCATTGTTGACCCTCCCATGGAAATTCCATACGTTTTACTCATTTTTCTTACCTACCCTTTGGAATTTCCGCAGATTTGCTTTAAAATTTGGACCCTCCCATGGAAATTCCTTCATTTTTGGTTCACTTTTGCAGGGGGCCATTGGAAATTCCACATGTCCTCAATAGGGGGGGTGCAGATAAAAAATGCAATGGCACATTGCAAGAATTCTTGGAATTACCCCCAAGACTTTGATTCGTCGACGCAGGGAATTTGAAATGCCCATTGGTGCTGATGCCTTCACATGTCTTGAAGATGGTAATTTAGACGGACATGTACGAGAAATTTTGCGAATAAATCCTGAAGCAGGTACCGTATATTTTAATATGTGTAACACAACCCCAGGGACGCCGGAAAGGGAGGGCGCATCGCCCCCCTCCCCCCCCCCTTGTCCTTTAGTAAGGGGGGCAGGGCGAAAGTGCCCTTAGATAAAAAATTCTAACCCAAAAAATATGAGGTACAACGATTAAAAAGTATGAATTACGGGTGAAATGGACGTCATATTGATATATACGTGAAATTTTCTGGAATATTGTGTCAAAAATTAGAGCCAATTTAAAATGTTTAAATTCAGTTAATGAGACAACATGTTGAAAGCAAGTGTTTTGCAAGCTTATCCTCATTGACACATGCATGACAAAGGTGCAAGTCGACATTTCCGTGTATTGTTGGTGGGTCAAAGGTTATTTTCTTGAAGCAGCACTGTGTTCACGTGAATATTAATGAAAGAAACGCTTTTAGCCAATGAAAAGCTTTTACGTATCCCAACTAAAACCAATAGCCAATCGCAAAGCAAGTAGGAGCATAAGTTATGCATCACGCGCAATTTTTTGGCATTATTTGCTCAAAGCTTTTGAAGGATTTACCTTCGAGCTCCATGTTACAAAGTTTAAATTTTGGAGAAGATATTTCGTGGATATAAAACAACGGTCAGTAACACAGTATCATTCAGTGAGACGCAGTTTGTTCAAATATAGCTCTGCCGCGGGCAAGCGCTTTTACTCTTCTGGTGGACGAAAGAATACGTTGGCTCAAGTATTGATGTATAATTCAGTGAGACGCAGTTTATCAGTAAAATATAACTCTGCCGCGGGCAACCGCTTTTACTCTTCTGGTGGACAAAGGAATACTAACGTTGGCTCAAGTATTGATGTGTGATTCAGTGAGACGATGTTTATTCAAATATAACTCTGCTGCGGGCAAGCGCTTTTACTCTTCTGGTGGATAAAGGAACACGTTGGCTCAAGTATCGATGTGTGATTCAGCGAGACGCACTCTATTCAAGTATAACTCTACCGTGGTCAAGCGCGTTTATACCCTTCTGGTGGACAAAGGAATACGTTGGCTCAACCGATGAAGTTAAATGAAACCGCCGCTGGGGGAATTATAACAAGATCGAGAGGCTAAACACGAATTCAACAAGCGTCATTTGATATCATTCGAATTCGTATATCAATGTATTTATGTATGCACATGCATTTGGTGTGTAAATATGCGGTTAATTCTCACGTTTGCTTCGTATTTCGCTTTTCAAAACAACCAAAATGCTTTAACTTCATCTATTTTATTTTTATCACAGAATTCGGGTATAGTAATTGTCGAACGCCAAATGTATCGACTATTCACGCTAAATCGATCTGTATTTCAATGTCAATTTTATTACCATCTTGAGTTTTTTAACCGGCCAGATTGGGCCTCGGATTCGGGGATTGGGTTTCAATAAAGCGTAACATTAAACTGTATTCAATTATTCAAAAGTAGATTATAAAACTTCCTTTCTAGCTATATCAGGGCACTCTTTAATTAATAAAACAAACACTAATTTGGCCCGTATACATTATCTATACCTTACTGGAGAAAACATAGGAAATCAAGTTCATGTGTGAGAGAAATTTAGGATCTACTTTATCTACATTTGCGATAAATCGGCAAGTTGGATGTCATGAAAGATTGGTACGTACAGTGTATAGTATGTCGCTACTCATGAAAATTCATTAATGTCTTGTCACTATACTGCATGATCTTTTTAGTCTACCAAATACATATTCTTACAATTTCTGCTACTCTCATGCATGCATGATTGCATGTTCAATCACAACACCGTGGTTATAAACACCTAAATTGCATTTTGATCCTGCTATTTTTAAATATTGAACAAGCTATTTTTCTGAGATTAAAGTCACATAATTCGAGACCCGAATTCATGATAGTGGAAATCAAAGTCTCCAAAACAGACCCATTCCGTATGGGTCAAACAATCACAGTTGGCGCGTCCAACTCGCCCCTATGTCCTGTTTTGGCAATGAAGAAGTACCTCTTGGTTAGAAAAACAACGGGTGGTCCACTCTTTGTTCATGTTTCTGGAAAACCTCTTACCAAACAAACTTTAACGGCTGAGACTCGGTTTTTATAAAAACCAAGCAGGTTTTAATGCGTCACACTATGCTGGTCATAGCTACCGAATTGGGGCCGCTACAACTGCAGATTCAGCTAATTTGCCTGCGTGGCTCATTAAAACTCTAGGACGATGGTCTTCCGATTGCTATGAACGATACATTCGTATTCCATCTTTTACCCTGTCAAAGGCATCTGCCACCATGACTGCATCATTTAATTTAAAAAAAATAAATTTTTAAAATAAAAAAAATAAAAAAAATAAAAAAAATAAAAAAAGGGGGGAAGGGCGTTTTCGTCTATGGGGAACACTCTATCGTGTGTTTTTGGGGAAGAAGTATTCCAATATGTCAACTTCATTTCCCATAGACTCTAATAACGTCACATATAAATATATATTTCAAATAATAGGGACTGTCTAAGCGGTTCTGTGGACCTTAGACAGGTTAGGGACTGCCCAAGTGGGCAGGTTAGGGACTGTCCAAGTGTGCTCTTGGTCAGATACGTCAGGGGGTCGCTACTCCTGACTAGCATTATCAGTTCAGTACAGTATTAGGTATGTGACGATGAGGAGGGATGTCGTTTGGCATAAACACAGAGTACTTCCCCCCAAAACACCCCTTCTCCCACAAAACCAAAACGTGTGTTTTTTATTGTGTTAATTACAGTTTATATTCAATGATTCAATCTTTGGATCATTAAAGCCAATTTAAAATGTTTAAATTCAGTTAATGAGACAACATGTTGAAAGCAAGTGTTTTGCAACCTTATCCTCATTGACACATGCATGACAAAGGTGCAAGTCGACATTTCCGTGTATTGTTGGTGGGTCAAAGGTTATTTTCTTGAAGCAGCACTGTGTTCACGTGAATATTAATGAAAGAAACGCTTTTAGCCAATGAAAAGCTTTTACGTATCCCAACTAAAACCAATAGCCAATCGCAAAGCAAGTAGGAGCATAAGTTATGCATCACGCGCAATTTTTTGGCATTATTTGCTCAAAGCTTTTGAAGGATTTACCTTCGAGCTCCATGTTACAAAGTTTAAATCCCACCCACCCACCCCATCTTACTTGCACTTTGGTTACTGCATTTGCTTCCAACACCTTGTCCACATAGTAGTTGGTAAAAGGATCTCATTATAATTAGCATATTATAAAGAAACAATGGCTTCCTGCTGTAAAGCTTTCCAAAATGAAAGACTATAAGAGGTGTAAAAGCACCTATGGACACAAGTTTTTATAATATGGTAAATAAATAAAAAATTGTTATTGTTCTGGCTGGTCTTCGCTGGTAATAAAAGCTTTCCAAAGTGAAAGACTATCAGAGGTGTAAAAGTGCCTATGGACACAAGTTTTACAATATGGTAAATAATAAAAATTGTTATGGTTATAAATAAATAAATAAACATTGGGTTCCGGGGAAGAAGTATTCCAATATGTCAACTTCATTTCCCATAGACTCTAGTAACGTCACATATAAATATATATTTCAAATAATAGGGACTGTCTAAGCGGTTCTGTGGACCTTAGACAGGTTAGGGACTGCCCAAGTGGGCAGGTTAGGGACTGTCCAAGTGTGCTCTTGGTCCGATACGTCAGGGGGTCGCTACTCCTGACTAGCATTATCAGTTCAGTACAGTATTAGGTATGTGACGATGAGGAGGGATGTCGTTTGGCATAAACACAGAGTACTTCCCCCCAAAACACCCCTTCTCCCACAAAACCAAAACGTGTGTTTTTTATTGTGTTAATTACAGTTTATATTCAATGATTCAATCTTTGGATCATTAAGTTAACTTTTAAAACTTTTTTGCCCTTGTTTTTTCCGGAATATTTTTTGCCCTAGTTTTGGTGAATTAAATTACTTAAAAAAATTTCGTAAACGAAATATTAGTTTGTGATTGGCCTTACGTCAACATTGCCCCCCTGTGCCCTACCCTCGCTCCGGTGTCCCTGCATAATCCTATATAAAGTAGCATGAAATTAACATCCCTGTCTAATAACGCTCGATTTGCATGCTTCTCTCTAAAAGTACGAAAACGTAATACCGAGATGATTATTAGATAATTTACAATATGACGGAACTTGTCAATATAGGTCACTCTATCGCTTGTGCTTTTCCTAGGACTTTGTCTAGTTGAAGGAGGGCTCAGAGCAAAGAAATTAAAGATTCAACAGAATCGTGTTCGGGAATCTATTGCACGAGTTAATCCTGTTCTCAGCAGTGAGAGGACACAGCTTCAAGATTGTCAGGTAGCGATTAAACCTGGCAAAAAAATGAAGTGAATGCTGTACAGATCTGATTTTAAATCTCATTTCCAAGTCCATTTTCGCGATTTTGATATTCCATGTAATCAAGAACTAAAAGGTATTTTTGAATGCAGTACTCGTCGTCAGTTGTTGTTTCGAGGATTCGTTGCAAGTCAGCATCAATTTCTTCCGTACTTTCGATAGGAGATTCTGGAACAACCACATTGTTGGAAGTTTGAAGTTCTGGTACGTTACCACTCTCGTCAATTCCATAGTCATTCATATCTGGCTGAACACCATCAAGTACATCTTCAACTGCCCCGTAACCGCTCTGACTATTGCACAGCATTCCCGTTATCCACAACTGCCTTGGCGTCGTATTGCTTTCAGTGGTAAGGCCATGATAATTCCAGACTCTAGTCAGTTCCTCTAGGGAGTTATTAACTTCCGGGAGGTACACATATTGAAGACAAAATAGATGAATTTCGTTCAGTGGATCAAACAATCCACTTGTTTCTAGGTACATGAATATGTTCTTAAACTTGCTTACCACCGTACGATTAACTTCTCTCCATAAACGTTCTATTCGTTGGTTGTGAACCGACTTACCAGTTATTGTGCTGCCTCTGTTCAAGCCTCGTTCACGCAACATCAACCGTGCTACCTCGACATTTTCCAAACCTTGGTCTGAACGAACACGAGACGGTAGGTTGTAAAGGCTGACAGCCTCTTGGAAAAGATCAAGAACAGTATTGGCCTTGTTATTTGTTGAAGCCCTTAATATACGATAAGGCGGGAATACCCGTCAATCCCACCATGAATGACAATTCTGTACGGTTCTATCAATTTATGATCGCCATCAATATGCCAGAGGGCGTTTGGGCAAGGTACAGAATACTTTCGCCTGACAATCTTGAAGCTGTGTCCTCTCACTGCTGAGAGAACAGGATTAACTCGTGCAATAGATTCCCGAACACGATTCTGTTGAATCTTTAATTTCTTTGCTCTGAGCCCTCCTTCAACTAGACGAAGTCCTAGGAAAAGCACAAGCGATCGAGTGACCTATATTGACAAGTTCCGTCATATTGTAAATTATCTAATAATCATCTCGGTATTACGTTTTCGTACTTTTAGAGAGAAGCATGCAAATCGAGCGTTATTAGACAGGGATGTTAATTTCATGCTACTTTATATAGGATTATGCAGGGACACCGGAGCGAGGGTAGGGCACAGGGGCGCAATGTTGACGTAAGGCCAATCACAAACTAATATTTCGTTTACGAAAAAATTTTTAAATAAAAATTTAATTCACCAAAACTAGGGCAAAAAATATTCCGGAAAAAACAAGGGCAAAAAAGTTTTAAAAGTTAACCTAATTTTTGACACAATATTCCAGAAAATTTCACGTATATATCAATATGACGTCCATTTCACCCGTAATTCATACTTTTTAATCGTTGTACCTCGTATTTTTTTCGTTAGAATTTTTATCTAAGGGCACTTTCGCCCTGCCCCCCTTACTAAAGGACAAGGGGGGGGGGAGGGGGGCGATGCGCCCTCCCTTTCCGGCGTCCCTGGGGTTGTGTTACACATATTAAAATATACGGTACCTGCTTCAGGATTTATTCGCAAAATTTCTCGTACATGTCCGTCTAAATTACCATCTTCAAGACATGTGAAGGCATCAGCACCAATGGGCATTTCAAATTCCCTGCGTCGACGAATCAAAGTCTTGGGGGAAATTCCAAGAATTCTTGCAATGTCTACCCATTTCATGGATTCTTCACGCAGTTGCTGAACAACAACTTTGTCAACAACAAGCCGTGGACGACAAGCGTGCCCTAAATAATGAACAGGACAACTGCGGTGTGGCGATTCGATATCGGAAGAGGTGTTCGATTCAACATGCCTATCTTGATATCTGGTTTTTAGAAGACGCACAGTGGCTAAGAGCCGTTCCAGGTCTTCCAACAACTGATCAACGCTGTCATCAGTGTCATATTCTCCAACACGACTTGAAATTAATCCAAGTGTGGTTTCAAATTCCGATAGCCTGTATAACAGGCTGTCCACACGATTTGGTTCGTATTCTGAACTCATCCCCGCAATTGCTTCCCCAATACATCTTAAAAACTCTTCAAAGAACTGTCTAAGATTATCTATGAAATGCGCCATCTTTAATCGCTATATTATTTTAAATGTTTACATAAATATTTGGTCAGCGGTATAATTAAACGGTCAAGAAGTACTTCATTAAAGCATACATGAATCTTGATATATGGATCTTGACATATATATATATATATATATATATATGAATCTTGACATACATATATGAATCTTGACGTTATATGTAAACAACTCGTTTCTCGTGTTTCATCAGGGGATCCAAACACGAGAAAACTGTATGAAACACGAGCGCGAAGCGCGAGTGTTTTATTGTTTTCGAGTGTTTGGTCCCCTGATGAAACACGAGAAACGAGTTGTTTACATAACATCTAGAACGAAAACATTATTAAACTGGATAAACACGGGAATAGAAGTTATGGTGTGTTCTGCACATGCGTATATCTAGGATAAAATCCCACAAGCGCAAACGAAACTATTTCTCTATAAAGTTGAGCTGAAAGAACTCACAGCGACCGTTTTGGCAGTGCTTCAGGCGCCCGATGATATTGTATGAGGGGCCTTTAGCACTGTCAACTTCTCATCTTGAGATGTTCACGTTATCGCGTGTACTTGTCAGGATGACGAAGGATTGCGAATAATGTCTGTGTGCACTGATACACGCTGCTTTATTTTTAATAATGCTGTGTGCACGCTGCATTATTTTTAATAATGCTGTGTGCACGCTGCATTATTTTTAATAATGCTGGGTGCTATTTTAGCTTCTCGACATTCGCTGATATAATGCAGAGAGAAAACAATAGGTTATTATGACCGTCAGTAATTATTATAGTATATTGTTGTGTTTTGACTTGAATTTGTAATTAGGCTCTCAGTTATTAGATGAAAACCGTTTTTCATCTAACAACAGTGATGGTATATGATTTTTAGCGTGTTTCCTTGCGGTATCCAACCTCAATCATGTGACGAATTAGGGTGAGTTCATTCGCTAATTTGCTCATGAATTATTAATGAGTTTTAGATATATATATATGAATCTTGACATACATATATGAATCTTGACATATATATATGAATCTTGACATATATATATATGAATCTTGACATATATATATATCAATCTTGACATACATATACGGTTTTTGTTACATATATATGAATCTTAATACATATATATCAAATTTTGACATACATATATGGATCTTAATATATATATGTGGATCTTGATGTTTTGTCCCTTTTTAACAAGCATAATTAAGTGCCCATCGATATTATTTAGAACGTGTATTCATTATACACTGTCATTGACTGTATAAGGTGCTACATCACAGAATAGATGGCTACAGTACAAAGAGCGAAACAGCTATTTATATTAAACGGAAGCGGGTAAACGTTTGCACGGCGTTTACGAAGAAAATAACTTGCGAGTCAGAGCTCCTTAATTAAATAAGAAAGACGAGGAGATAGCCAATGCGTTATCACCAACGTGTTATCGCCAATCGCTTGGCTCGCCAACAAGCTTTATGCAATAGAAAAAAAAAGCAAGGAGGTACATGTAGCCAACGTGTACCGTCACGGGCCTTGTCTTTGTTTGCTGTCTAGCACAACGCCGTTGTCAACGGTGTAAACTCTTGTTCAGTGCAACGATAACTCTACCAGATCTTACGAGAATCAATCTGTAGTATTCTGTAAACAGAACTGTTCAAAGCTTGTCAAAACTGTTTTAAATTAAACACTGCTTAATTGTAGAACTATTGAAATCTAAAGTGACATTATTCAACACATGCGAAAAGCTGAAAATAGACGGGTAGGGATAAAGGGCGGATGCGGATACGGATGCGGATGGCGGATACGGATGCGGATGAGAAAATACGGATGAGAAAATGCGGATGGGGGATAAAACGCGGATGGGAAAATGCGGATGATGGATAAAACGCGGATGGGAAAATGCGGATGGGGGATAAAACGCGGATGGGAAAATGCGGATGGGGGATAAAACGCGGATGGGGGATAAAACGCGGATGGGAAAATAATAATAATAATAATAATAAATAATAATAATAAATTATAATTTAATAATTTCTATTATACTGACAATTATTTGCGAAATTAAAGAGGCAATGTCACCCATATTTGACTAAAAATGCATTTTATTTACAGTGTGAACTGTAATTCTGAAAATAAACATCGTAAATGGATTTATGTATGACATAAGAGTAATACGCTTTTTGTGTTTGTTATTGCTTTATTTTGTAATTACAGCCATTCTTTCTCAGTTTTGTACAAGTTTTGAGAGAGTCAGAATTCCTCAAAAATCGGTGACATTGCCCCTTTAAGTCGGTTGTAATAACAATTTAAGGATTTTTTCAAGTACTAGTAGTGCAGTATCAATTCAACTAGGATTGCCACTTCTTTTGTATGAATTCTACCTACAATTATTTCCAAACCCCAAATATATTCAAGCGCTTTTATGCGCCAAATGTCGATCAAATAATTCTCACCAGACCTATAAATTTACCACATCTCAGGACTTACGCATGCAACAATAATAGGCATATGGTAAAACGCGGACTGGACTGGACTGGTAAAACGCGGACTGGACTCAGATTAGTAAAACGCGGACTGGACTCAGATTAGTAAAACGCGGACTGGACTCAGATTAGTAAAACGCGGACTGGACTCAGATTAGTAAAACGCGGACTGGACTCAGATTAGTAAAACGCGGACTGGACTCAGATTAGTAAAACGCGGACTGGACTCAGATTAGTAAAACCATAGAGGTAAAACGCGGACTGGACTCACTGATCTATTAATAGTAGACTGGATATAACTTCTGTGACACAAATTACTATAGAAATGTGAACAGTATGGCGAACAACGTGAACTAAGGTGAATTTTGCCAAATGTGAGATACTTTGCGAAGTTTTACCAAGTTGGTCGCTCCACAGTGGATAAAAGATGTTATGTTAATGCTGTTAAAACGAAAATTATCCAGATTGCCTTAAAATATCGTCAGTTTGGTTCGTTCAAAGTTGCCATGCGGGAATAATATTTTATCGCCACAGTGGCATGACAACACGATAATTTCTAGTTTACTCAAGCATACTGTTAAGGTAAAGTAAGTAGTTCGTTTTATCAATTATGTTTAACCTTGATCAACCAGAGGGTTTCAAACTTTCAATTATCCATCTTTAATACTAAGCCTTTTTACAAAATACGAGGGGTAAATTACTCTGAAAATCTTCGTACACTTCATCAAAAATCCCAAAAAATCTTTGGAAAAATCCCAAAATCTTACTAAATCCCAGAATCCCAAAATCCCAAGAAATCTCTAAAAATTGCATAAAATACTTGGAAAAAGCCCAATAAAATCCTCAAAACTATTGCAATATTGAGAAATCCCATTTAAACATTTAAATCGTGAATTGGCGTGAGAATGTCCTTTGTTGATTTACTTCGTTTTAAAAATAATTCGACGGATTATATGTCGCAAAAAATGTCGGAAAAAGTTCGGCGAAAAAAATAAGCGAAAATATTTCGAAAAAATCAGCTGAAAAAAAATCCCAAAAAAATCCCAGAATCCCGAGAAAAAAATCCCAGAATCCCGAGAAAAATTGCCGGGATTTTCTAATCCCAAAAATCCTCGTACGCTTTTTTCAGAGTAATTTACCCCTCGACAAAATATATATATACATGTCTTTGTTGTTACTAAATATATTTGTACTTTTTTAATTTATTATTTTGTTAAACTGGAAGGCAACCTTTATAATAAAACTTTCTGTAGAGTGAATCCACTTTTACAATGCAGTATAATGCAGTTGAGTTTTGAATTAGAAAAACTTACAAAATTGATTTAAAATGTGCTGTGTATTTATTATTCAATATTGAAATATATGAACAAATATAAAAGATATCATTCAAAGTTAATTTGAAATAATAACCTGCTTTAACCTCAACCACTGATGGACTCGACTCATTGATACAAAAGTAAAATTGTCAGGCAACTATAGGCAGTGTGATCATATTCTGACATTAGAAGACAAATATACTTCATGCTATTTATGAAATTATCTCTAATACTATCTATATATATTATCTATGCTTCAAAAGCATGGTTACCATGGCCAGTTGTTTCCAGTTGTGCTGTTTCAACAACTATGTCAAGAAACCCCATGCAGGTGACAAAACACCAGTGCCAGATTAACCATATGGCAGAAGCGGCATATGCCACATGCCCCACGGTTTTCCCTATTTCAGTGCAGGGCCCAACCAAACATAATGCACACTGCACAGCAGGTATACACTTTTAGGTATTACTTGTCATATGATATTATTGTTGATACCCATTGTGTCACTTAATTTTAGTACAAATTATTGATGTATACTTCCTTTTTTTGTAAATACACAAATTTCAAGCAACTTCTCAACACGTACAATACAAAAGGATATGTTTATGTTTTTGAATCTTTCTGAATTCAGTGTTTAAAATGCAGGGGGGGCGCTGTCTTGGGTCCCCGCACTGATAAAATGCCACAGGTGGACAGGCCCCGCGAAATGTTAATTAATCTGGCCCTGCAAAACACAACATTGTTGCAACCAGTGTTTCTTTTTTGAATACCCCTGGGGCATATATAAACCAACAAGCACATATATATGCTGGGAATTTGGTGGAAAAGCACCTACAGATATTTTACAATAACAAATGTTTAGATATAAATGAATGATCAAAATTAATAATGAACTTTACACTCTGCATGCCTTTGGAGTCACTGCACTAAAACAATATACACTGTCACTGATTACACTCTACAACTGAAAGTTCAAAATTCAAATGCAATATAAAAGTGGATTCACTCTACAGAAAGCTTTATTAAGGTTGCCTTCCAGTTTAACAAAATGACAAATTTAAAAAGTACAAATATATTTAGTAACAACAAAGACATGTATATATATTTTGTAAAAAGGCTTAGTATTAAAGATGGATAATTGAAAGTTTGAAACCCTCTGGTTGATCAAGGTTAAACATAATTGATAAAACGAACTACTTACTTTACCTTAACAGTATGCTTGAGTAAACTAGAAATTATCGTGTTGTCATGCCACTGTGGCGATAAAATATTATTCCCGCATGGCAACTTTGAACGAACCAAACTGACGATATTTTAAGGCAATCTGGATAATTTTCGTTTTAACAGCATTAACATAACATCTTTTATCCACTGTGGAGCGACCAACTTGGTAAAACTTCGCAAAGTATCTCACATTTGGCAAAATTCACCTTAGTTCACGTTGTTCGCCATACTGTTCACATTTCTATAGTAATTTGTGTCACAGAAGTTATATCCAGTCTACTATTAATAGATCAGTGAGTCCAGTCCGCGTTTTACCTCTATGGTTTTACTAATCTGAGTCCAGTCCGCGTTTTACTAATCTGAGTCCAGTCCGCGTTTTACTAATCTGAGTCCAGTCCGCGTTTTACTAATCTGAGTCCAGTCCGCGTTTTACTAATCTGAGTCCAGTCCGCGTTTTACCAGTCCAGTCCAGTCCGCGTTTTACCATATGCCTATTATTGTTGCATGCGTAAGTCCTGAGATGTGGTAAATTTATAGGTCTGGTGAGAATTATTTGATCGACATTTGGCGCATAAAAGCGCTTGAATATATTTGGGGTTTGGAAATAATTGTAGGTAGAATTCATACAAAAGAAGTGGCAATCCTAGTTGAATTGATACTGCACTACTAGTACTTGAAAAATCCTTAAATTGTTATTACAACCGACTTAAAGGGGCAATGTCACCGATTTTTGAGGAATTCTGACTCTCTCAAAACTTGTACAAAACTGAGAAAGAATGGCTGTAATTACAAAATAAAGCAATAACAAACACAAAAAGCGTATTACTCTTATGTCATACATAAATCCATTTACGATGTTTATTTTCAGAATTACAGTTCACACTGTAAATAAAATGCATTTTTAGTCAAATATGGGTGACATTGCCTCTTTAATTTCGCAAATAATTGTCAGTATAATAGAAATTATTAAATTATAATTTATTATTATTATTTATTATTATTATTATTATTTTCCCATCCGCGTTTTATCCCCCATCCGCATTTTCCCATCCGCGTTTTATCCCCCATCCGCATTTTCCCATCCGCGTTTTATCCCCCATCCGCATTTTCCCATCCGCGTTTTATCCCCCATCCGCATTTTCTCATCCGTATTTTCTCATCCGCATCCGTATCCGCCATCCGCATCCGTATCCGCATCCGCCCTTTATCCCTACCCACTACAACACAATACATTTCAACGCTCGTGCGTTCCCGTGCGCGATAATCAGGAAAATTGCTCTAAAAGATTTGTTTTTCTGCCTAAGCCAATCAAAAGCCGTATCTAGGGTAAACAAACACTCCGGAAGTGATTCCTGCAGTCTTTTACCAAGAAACTGCAATACTTTACCAAGAATTTGGCGTCCGAAGTTGGCCGAACACTTTCCGATCACGAGAATTGCCATAATAGGCTTAGATTATTTCGCAATTTCCCGAGACTACTCCGAGCTATAGAATGGAAGATGGCGATTTTTTTGGTATATTTGTTATTATTAAACGTTGAAAAGAAGCAAAAAGACGAGCATTTGAATCAGGCGGAACATTCAAAATGCAACAGCAAAATTGATGTGTCATTTGCATAAATTTCACTGCATTGATCATTTCAAGGTAAGAAATTCGCTTGAAATTGAGCGAGAAACAATAAAATTATATGAATATTTCTGAATATATAGTATCGATCAAGCGGAATTTTTTGGTGGTATTTTTGTATGTCTACTGCAAATACTCGCGAAGTTCTTTAATATTTAATCTTCCCGTCATATACGTCGGAAATTAATATTGGCGGATCGAATTGAGTTAAGGGCTTGGAAACGTGCTTATATTATATGCATGGTGACAACCTGTGTGCCCTTGACTGTTGAGGTAGCATGAAAATCCAAAGGATGCATATTTGTTTCAAAACGGATAGAATAAGATAAATCGCCGTAAACTAAAAGAACTTTGCTTTAATATATGAACAGCGATGTAGCGTGAATTAATGTGAATATGCTAGTCGCTGCTAAGGTTTCTCAATACGTTTTCAGCGGGCATGCTGTCAAGTTTCGTACTGCAAAGCAATGACAACAAGACATTTCTGTGGTTTGATCGGCATGATTTACCGTTTGATTTATCCTTCAATCTGTTTAATAAAACCGTTTTGACGGACAGAGCAAACCGTTTAAACGGAATGATCAAAACTTTTCCACGGA
>CACRXK020004459.1:4384-31663 GCA_902702795.2 Paramuricea clavata | reverse complement strand
ATCTCTTCCCTCCGGCGATATGCTCTTCGTGGTAATCGATGAATACTCGCGCTATCCCGAGGTTGAGATTGTTCGCTCCACCTCTGCAAATACCGTCATGCATCCCGAAATTTGACCGCATTTTATTCACGCATGGCATTCCTACTGAAATCAAGTCTGAAATCAAAGTCACTCTTTCGCCCAGTTCGCGCAATACATGGGGTTTTATCACCAAAAGGAGTGGCCCAAAGCCAATTCTGAGTCTGAACGTTTCATGAGAACAATTCAGAAAACACTGCGCGCTGCCCACAACAACGAAAAAAAGAATTGGAAGCAAGAACTGTTTCTTTTCCTCCGAAACTACCGTGCCCCTGCCGAGCTCCTCTTTGGACGAAAATTAACCGTCAAGTTACGGGAAGTAGTCCCCACGTCACCATCACGATCCCAATTCGCCGATATCGATCTCAAAAAGAAGGAAAATATGAAAGAGTATGCTGATACCGCAGCCAAAGCAAAACCACACAGCTTTCAAGTTGGTGACACTCATGTTGTCGTTCGTCAAAACGCGTCAATAAGCTATCCTCACCGTACAACAAACATCCATACACTATCGTCAAGGTCAAAGGTAGTATGATAACGGCAAGAAACGCAAGCAGCTATATAACAAGAAACAGCTCGCAGTTCAAGAAAATCACTATCACCACACATGAACAAGATCATGCAGCAGACCCTTTTGACGATGAGGAGATCAACATTCCAACACCGGACCATCCTGCGGAAATTAGGCGTTATCCCACAAGAGAAAATAGGAGACCTCCAGAACGCTTAAACATTGACTTTATTACTTAAACTATGTTTTATTACTAATTACATATACTTCATTTTAGATCATTGGTTTTAATTAGGTCAAGTTACTTCATATAAACAATGCCCGACAAACCTCCATTCAAAACAAGGGAGGAATGTAATAATCGACGTCACGTACTTGTGACGTCACTTGTATATAGCTAGCATTCCATGGATATTAAATTTATTATTGTGATAACCACTGAAAGAGCGTGCCTTGTATTATCATACTAAAAAAATACTACAGGTAATTAGTCAATACGTACCCAAGTGCAATCATGGCCATGTAATACTACGATCAACCCACAGTCATGGCCGCCAATATCGAATTACCTCTTCAACGGTACTATACAACCCTCCAAAACCTTGGCCAGTGACGGAGCGAAACTGTTAACAGCAGGCCAATTAGAAAAACTAAGAAATGCAGTGAAGCATATTATTATTTTTATTACTAATATTTTCCAACGGTAACCCTATCAGTTAAAAACAAACTGTTTTTATTATTATACTGTTAATTAGTATATCTATAATAGACTATAAATACAAGACTAATAATAAATATGATGTATAAACTACCCTAATTTGTTTAAACTTACTGTTTTGCTTTTAAGAGCATTCTGAACGTTTAGCCAGGGCCTCCCAGAGAAATTCGGGGGCCGTGGCAAATTTTTAAGTCGGAGCTCCTAGGGGGGGGGGGTTAATTACACCTTTAGTGGCCTCCCTTTTGCAAATTTTGGGGTCCCCCTTTAACTGGGGACCGGGGGGAAATTGCACCCTTTGCGTTTAGCACCAGAGTATATAATCAATGCTTTTCTTCATGAAATTTGTCGTTGGCTTATCTAAAAGAGAAATTTTCGGAGAAGTTAAGCAAATTTTGTATTGATTCAGATCGATGCACTCCATTGCTTTTAATTCTACTGTATAATCACGGTGCTAAAGGCCATTCTGTGCATATACGTTGGTATATTTATGGCCTAGTGCATGAATATTCCTTTGGCAGCCCAGAAATCATGCTTTTAATTTGTTATACTTTTTTTATCTATTACTCATTTTACGAAGTGTCCATACCATGCAGCCCAAATATTCTCAAAATCCCATTTCTCAGACTTTTTTTAGAACACATCCAATTCCCAAGTCTGAAATTGAAGGAAAATCCCAGAGCAGATTGTTCAGTCTAAAGTGATGACTTAGGCACTCGTGAGATCTGCTACTGAGGAGTAGGATAGTGATTCTGCATTCAATTACTCTAGATCTCTATTCTACTTTAGACTGACGAATTTTTCCAAGCAAAAGGTTTGAAATATATAAACATTTTACAATACACTTTCTACCAAAAACGAGAAAAACGCGGTCTCGAGTCATAAGTCTGTTAAATGGAGTTTTGGTCAGGACATTTTACCAGAAACTGGAATGTTTTCACACTTTGTATAAAAGATGGACTGTACTTCGGACAAATTTTTAAACATTCGACATTCGTGCAGATATCCGCTCCACTATATAGCCTCTATACATCCTATATAAAATGTGGTATAGGCAACTGCATGTTGTGCTATTTTCTTAGCGCAGTTGAGAGAATTAACATATATATATATATATATATATATATATATATATATATATATATATATATATATATATATATATATATATATATATATATATACACTGTTAATTTCGGGGAGTTAATTTAACTCCGGTGGAGTTATACTGTACCTCGTTTTACGGCCAAAACCATGTATATAATTGCTAGCAGGTGAATTTCGAAGCATTTAATTTAAATGACCAATGAGGTTACAGCAATTTATACTGAAGCACGACGTCATTATACATTCGTAACGACATGTACACAACGTATATATGAGTTTCAGGGACAAGTTATATGCTTAAGCCAAGGCAACCATTTAACGCTCGTATAAAGTTCTGTCAGATATCCTGCAAGGAATAATTATGAAGTTTATTCTTGGGACAGTTTTCTTTACCCTCGAATTTTTGATAATCTTCCCTTCTCCACATTCAGCTAAACTAGAAGGTTACTGCAAGCCAGAGAAGTCGATTTCTAGATCACAAGCATTTCGTTTGTTGCATTCTGGTGAGTTTTATTTAAACTATAATTGTATATAAATGTTATACTGCCTTGGTAAATTGCATGCATCATAGACATATAGTTGTATAATGTAAAAAAGGGTACGAAATAAATTTATAACTGTCTTGTCTTGTCTTGTCTAATGTTATAATTTAACTTGTGTCCTTCACGGTAATAATTAGCCAGTCCCCGGGCAAGACAGTCAAAGTTTTTATGGCACAAGATAATAAAATTATCGTATTCATAAGTCATACTGAAATCTCGATGAATGGGTTTTCTGCTCATATATATATGCATGCACGTCAGGAGTTTTTCGAACCATTTGTCTAAAAATTTCCTCTGTAATATTATTGAATTTCAACAAAGAAACTCATGAAGGTTAGAAGGTCAAAAGAAACCTTTTATATATAACTCTGTCCGGCTGTCCCAAATGACTCCCAATTTGTGTTAAAATTTAAATGTCGTCACAACGTATATTGAACACCTGCATGTTGAAGTACACGTCTGCATGGAAAAAATGAAAACGGAAAGCTTATTTTAAGAAAAAAAAACTTGTTCAGCAAATTTTCTCCTAAAATAAGAAATATTATCTTGTTGCGTACGTAACAAAAGTGTTCTTGTCAAGACTGCCTCAAACCTGATATATATTCTTTTTCGAAGTATAGAGACGCTTGCGTAATCTTTTATATATACTTCAAGCATAATCGTTCGAAAGAAGCAAATTGTGTGTTGCTATGGTAAAAAATATGGAGCTTTAGCAGTGACTACGCGAGTACGAGATTTGTCATTCTCGCGTGTTCATGTTTGCTTACGCCATTGCAAAACTCGTAGTCGCCGGCTTTTGAGTACGAGATTAATCTCGTACTCAAAAGCTCGCCGACTACGAGTTTTGCATGATGGCGTTAGCTAACAACACAAAGTTTGGCGCGAAAATGACGAATGTCGTAGTCGTACTCGTAGTCACTGCTAAAGCTCCTTAATGTGGCCTAAGGCTAAGCGACAGCAGACAAAGATCAAATTTTGGATAAAAATAAATTTATTAACCTGATTTCCTTCGGTCAAATTTTCTGAAATTTTGTTTTAGCAAGATTTATTAAAATCTTAGCAAGATTAATCATTAAAATCTCAGCAAGATTTATTAAAACTTAGCAACTTCATTAAAATCTTAGCAAGATTTTTGTGTTAGTGCTGTGTTCCAGCATAGACAATCCAGATGTCTTCTGGATTGTCTATGGTTCCAGGGAGGAATATTCTCTTGAATTGTAAAATAATATCAAAATAGAAAAATTATTATTATAAAATATATTGGGGCATGAATATTATCAGCGCATGTCATAACATATCTTATAACTGTATAACAATGTTTAATTTATTCTACAAAATCGAACAAATCAAGCTACAGTTAAAACCTATATCTATTATATTGCGTATTGTAGGCTATACAGTTTGCATATATTACGAATTATAGAGTACACCACCTGAAGTTCTTGTGACAGTAGCTATAAATAAATATACATGCTGTTATGTAGCTAGTTACCGAACGAAACGGAATAAAATGTAAGGGAAGCCTCGCATATATTAGTCATTTTCTGCATTCCAAAATCAGTAATGATCAGTGGCGTGCTGGGTACTATTTTTCTGGAGGGGCCAGTGGGTTGTCAGCCAATATGCGCCCCTATAATGTTACACTTGATAAACGAGGGCCGAAGGCACGAGCGGAGTGCCGCAGGTGCGAGGTTTGTCTAGGGGGGTCCGGGGGCATGCCCCCCAGGAAAATTTTTGAATTTAGAGTCTCTGAAATGCCATTTCCTGGACTTTGGGGGAAGATTTGACAGAAATCTGATGGTCAGGAAACGGCATTAACGTGTCGAAATTTGCAATTTGGTTAGAATTTAGTAGTAGTTCTTAAATTATGCAATGCTAACTACTTCCAGCGATTAAGTTAATCCCAATTCTGTTCTCTACTGATCTACTGTTCTGAGCACATTTACAACTTAAAGCTCTTTTATACAATAACACACGCACCCCACGCATATGCATTTTAAGGTTTCCTTGCCTGGCTGCCAAAAGGGCATGTTTCAGCATTATTTCATTACTTACATTACTCATGCTTCTTGTGCAAACAACTAAATTGCGTACACAACTTTACATCAGTTATCATAACTTCAACTATCTAATTTGCGCCGCTCTCGTGATTCGTGAAGCATAATAAAGGGCATAATATAAGGGTATAATACCAGCAAAAAGGGCATAATTCTCGTGATCGCTTCGATTGAAACCTGACCAATATTCCGGTAATGAGACATTGCCTGTGATCACTGATCATGTTTCTATATGAACGATTTCGTGTGAGCTGTGAGGTAGCAAATACGGTTAGGCAAAATAGTCTGTAATTTAATATATGTCGCCTATGCGACATATCTGTTTTATACTGTAGCCTATAAACACGTCTTTTTTTCTTGGCGGAAATAACCATATTTTTTCGAGAATGTGTTTTTTCCCACCCACTTTCAAAATTCGGCGCCCCATTTTCATTTTTGCGCCCCCCAAGAATTGCCAGCTGGGGGGGCCGTGGCCTCCCGGCCCCCCCCCTGCCAGCACGCCACTGGTAATGCTATCCATTTAAACTGATATGGACAACCCAACGAAATTACCCAACCCTTCGATAAGAATTGCTCAACTGTCGACATGAGTCATGTCTTACCTTTTGTGCCAATATTGAGAGCGGGAAAGTTTTCCCCTATAGTATATTGGTCCCCGCTTCGTACGTTTATGTGTTTCGCTATAAAAATTATATATATATATATATATATATATATATATATATATATATATATATATATATATATATATATATATATATATATATATATTATATATGCTGTATATATATATATATATATATATATATATATACTGTATATATATATACAGGGTGTATCAAAAAAAGCGCAACCTCGGAATTTCCCAAGACATCGACATTGTTTTAAAGACAAAAGATTTTAGGCGCCTGGGAATTTAAAATAGCATAACTGTCAAAATTACTGCACACGCGAGTGCATAAAGCAAAATTTATGCATTTATATTAAATAAATAACAGTAACATGATCTATTAGCAATTCGATTTCAATTCCCAGGGGCCTAAAATCTTTTATGCTTAAGAATTGCAAAGTGATTTCTTAGGAAATTCCGAGGTTGCGGTTTTTTTGATACACCCTGTATATATATATATATGCAAAAGACAAAGTTTAATTATATACAGCTATTTCAATTAAGGTTGTTCACGAGTGAAGCGGAAAAGTCGAATACGAGTGCGAAAGGCTGCTGGGAATCGCTAAAACATTAATGGATTTATTAGGGTTCCCAGCATTCTTTCGCTCTCGTATTCGACTTTTCCGCTTCGCTCAGGGACAACCTTAATTGAAACAGCTGTATACATATAGTTCTATACTTTTAAAAACTGCCTGAAAGTTTCACGCTAACATCTTCTAATATACTGTATATGCATGCTTTAGAATATGGATCACACCGTTTGGAACTTAATTCTTGTATTGTAAATAGTTGTATATAATTCTTTATTCTTTTCTATATCATATTTGTAATTTTTAATAGTAACAGACGTCCCTCGTGAAAATCAACAAATCGTTGACGAGGCTAACGTCTTTAAATAAAGTTTACATACATACATACCAAATGCTAATTCAGTAATTGGTTTTGGCCCAAAAGCCGAATAAAAAATGGCAACGGTCGGGTTTAGATTATGAAGAAAGCTTCCGATTGATATGTATAGGGATGCATGCAACTATCGATTACAGTGACTATAACTATAACTATACGGACCGTTCGGATTTAGATCATAGTGGAAATATATGCCATATAAAAAACGAGAAGAAATTTAGCAACAGTTCTTAATCAACGTAAAGAAGGAACGCCCTTTCACAATTTTTTATTTAAATTTTGTTAGACTATGAAACAATGTTGTCCTAAGCACATGTCCATGACAACCGCCTCGTTTTGGGGTAAAATTTTAAAGGAGAAAAATATGTTGTCAGAGTAAATAAAGCATTTATCCCAAAACGCGTGCATGCATGATGATGGGTCCAATTTCCTACGGAGTACCTCGAAGTATTTTCGATTATTTTAGCTAGTTCAGAGATACAGCACAGCCGTTTAGATCACGATTAATATTAACCGTGTTTAGATCAAGCGATATAATTTATCGAATTCACTATTTGCTCGGAACAGAATTTAATTTCAATTACAAAAACCGGCCAGTTATTAAATCCATGCAAGTGTTGATAATATCAATTTATACATAAAATCAATTTAATTTCAACATGTTAAACATTCGTCACTCACGAATAACAGAAACCGGCCAGTTATTAAATCCAAGTGCAGTTAATAATATCGATTTAGACATAAATCAAAATTAGCATATAGATTAATTGGTTCTCACTATTCGGTTAGTATCGACAACATTCAACAATTTATCTTTATCTCGCATATATGGCGGGATGATGCACGTTCTCCCAGGGATTCCTGTCTTTTTCATGGTCTCAACATAGACAAATAATACAATATATACATACAGCTATTTCAATTAAGGTTGTCCACGAGCAAAGCAGAAAAGTCGAATACGAGAGCGAAAGGCTGCTGGGAATCGCTAAAACATTAATGGATTTATTAGGGTTCCCAGCATTCTTTCGCTCTCGTATTCGACTTTTCCGCTTCGCTCAGGGACAAACTTAATTGAAACAGCTGTATACATATAGTTCTATACTGTAAATACCAAATGCTAATTCAGTAATTGGTTTTGGCCCAAAAGCCGAATAAAAAATGGCAACGGTCGGGTTTAGATTATGAAGAATGCTTCCGATTGATATGTATAGGGATGCATGCAACTATCGATTACAGTGACTATAACTATAACTATACGGACCGTTCGGATTTAGATCATAGTGGAAATATATGCCATATAAAAAACGAGAAGAAATTTAGCAACAGTTCTTAATCAACGTAAAGAAGGAACGCCCTTTCACAATTTTTTATTTAAATTTTGTTAGACTATGAAACAATGTTGTCCTAAGCACATGTCCATGACAACCGCCTCGTTTTGGGGTAAAATTTTAAGGAGAAAAATATGTTGTCAGAGTAAATAAAGCATTTATCCCAAAACGCGTGCAGGCATGATGATGGGTCCAATTTCCTACGGAGTACCTCGAAGTATTTTCGATTATTTTAGCTAGTTCAGAGATACAGCACAGCCGTTTAGATTACGATTAATATTAACCGTGTTTAGATCAAGCGATATAATTTATCGAATTCACTATTTGCTCGGAACAGAATTTAATTTCAATTACAAAAACCGGCCAGTTATTAAATCCATGCAAGTGTTGATAATATCAATTTATACATAAAATCAATTTAATTTCAACATGTTAAACATTCGTCACTCACGAATGTAGTTAATAATATCGATTTAGACATAAATCAAAATTAGCATATAGATTAATTAGTTCTCACTATTCGGTTAGTATCGACAACATTCAACAATTTATCTTTATCTCGTATATATGGCGGGATGATGCACGTTCTCCCAGGGATTCCTGTCTTTTTAACATGGTCTCAACATAGACAAATAATACAATATATACATACAGCTATTTCAATTAAGGTTGTCCACGAGCAAAGCAGAAAAGTCGAATACGAGCGCGAAAGGCTGCTGAGAATCGCTAACAAATTAATGAATTTTCAAAGCGGTTCCCAGCAGCATGTCGCGCTCGTATTCGACTTTTCCGCTTTGCTCGCGGACAACCTTAATTGAAATAGCTGTATATATATCACAGAATAAAATTCTGTGCTGTATATACTGCATGTGAATCTGTCAATAACATGGACAAAAAATTGAATAGGTAAGTACAACACGACGACATCAACGTTATAAAAAGCTTGGTTTACACTATCAAAGTTTCGATGATCACAGCCACAGGGAATTTGGGTAGATATAAAATCTGAGACTTAAGAATGAAGGATCTGTAAATTAAGAAATGTTGCAGGGAATTGACTCAGTGTTTAATAGTTATTTATACCTCAAACATTTCGTGTACAAATCCTTCAAACTATGCAAAATCCTTATCTATATAATGCAAAATTCCTGCTACATCAGAAATTAGGCATTCTTTTCGCTATACTCTCCATTGGTCTTATTTCCAAAACGGTCTGTAAATTAGGTTTTGGGAGAAAACAGTCGCGTTAATCCCGAATCAGGTTTTCTATGGCAATTATAATTTGAAATTATTAATCTAAACGTCAACGAACTTAGTCAGGTCGGTAGTGTGTATTTGTATCCTTGTAAGGCCACATAAAAAAAAATAGTTGGTTAGCGTCCCCGCCCGCCCACAAAAAAGGCCCCGCTCAGGATTTTTTTTTATTTTTTATTTAAAAAAACACGACTTTTATTGATCAACGGGCTCTAATATATGTAGTATTTCTGTTGACTGTAGTCAATTGTGTTAATAATTTGCGAAATTGCGTGCGAAAGTGACGGTATCAATTATATTTTGAAATATATAAAAAAATATCTGTACTGCGCAAGAAAATCCAGTTTCGGACCTAACAGTGAGTAAAACCAAGGCGTTAAAAATTAGTAAAAATTAAAAAAAAAGCGCCCACCCGCCCACTTTTTGGCAAAAGCTAAGGACGCTAACCAACTATTTTTTTTATATGGCCTAAGGGGTATACTGCAAGCTTTGGGATTTCTCTAGATATCAAAACATTGTCACTTTTTTAAATATAGATACATTTTGCTTACAACCATCCTACTCCATCAAATCCAGCTTGCGTGTGTTGTCAGTCAGAGTCGATTTTCAGTAACTGGTATACAAGACAAGGCCATTCACAGAATGTTTGTAATAAAAATCTTAAATATGGATGGAAAATCTTTTAGCTTTTGTTTAGCGAGATGTTTAGAAAACTGTTTGTGTAAATCTTTCCAAGTTTGTGATAGCACTAAATGCGAATTGTCATCAATAAACAAAAATGAAGATGGATCAGCATTCGACACAAGATCGGGATGTGTGTACTATGATCTAGACGCACTAGACGTAAGTATTAGTCAGGGGGGTGGGCGGAGCCGCCAAACAGAAGTAATTTATCACAGACTATATATTATAAATATCCAAAAAGTGGGGCCGAAGTTCCGACTCACGCTCTTGCTCAAATAGGACTGATTTTTGTTCACATTTGGGTTATTCTACAAAAAAATAATATATTTTTATTTTGTCGATACAAGTGCATTTCAGACGCGGTTAGCAGTCGTCGTTCTGTTCAAGATCTGTACGTGTGTCTTTTATTTAGTATCAGAACTCATGGGTGTACTTTTAAAATGACTTTGATATATTTCAAACTCACTTTTCCAAAATATAGAGTGGACTCGGAGACTGCCCACCTTTGCCAGCAAATTCAGTAATGTATCATGCACAATTATTGAACGAACTAATTAGTATACGCATTCAGTTCACTCTTCCCGGCAAAGCAAGGCAACCTTTTACTACATTCTCCTCCAATTTTCATCCAAATTTAACTAAAATCTAACTACTTTGTCCTTGGGCAATGGATCCCACAGTTGATATTTTTAAGTTATCGTGTTGACAGACAAACACTCGCACAGAAGCAGACAGACACACATATAAAACGCGGATGAAAACATAACCTCCTGGCGGTGGTAAATTCCTCCTGGCGGAGGTAAATTAGGCCTGAAGTTTTGCTGTTCTGTTCTGTGTGAAAACATTAACTCAGCATGCCCGTTCAAAACAGTGTGTATTTGTGCATGTCACTCCTGGATATTCCAAGCTTTTTTTATTTTTAAAAACAAATATTTTTCTATTTTAGGCAGCCAAACAGCAATGCAGCAAAACATGTTCCAGCTCAATAAACTGCTGCATTACCTCGAACCCATGCCTTCATGGCGGTGTTTGCCTCGCCGCCAACTCAATCCCATCCACCAAAGGTCGTTCCAGATTCAGGTGTGAATGCCCGCAACCTTATATAGGACCTCGATGTAAAAATCCAGTGAGATCATGCCGTGGGTACAGGAACGGATCTCGAACTTCTGGCCTCTATAAAATCCTTGCTGGTAACGAAACTTCGGTGGATGTATATTGTGATTTTGACCCGATCACATCGCTCACATGGACACTGGTTCAATCGCATGTTAGAGACACTAAGATGAAGTCATTGAAATGGAATAGCCCTATATCTCCTGACACTCCTTCGTGGACCGGCTATCGCCTTCAGAAATCTAGAATGCGATCTATTCAAGTTGATTCCAGCAAATGGCGCATTACATGTCAATACAACGGCACAACACCGCTGACTGATTATGTTTACGGTGCAATTAAAGACATGGATATTTTAGAACCAATAGTCAATTGCGCAAAAGTGGAGTTTATCAAAATCCGAGATGAGTCGTGCAGCAATTGTACGGCACATTTCTTTCAAAATGATAATTATATGTTGCATCATTACTCGTCATCGAGAACAGCGAAGTGCGAGTTCAGTATAACGCGAGGGGCGAAAATGTCGTGTGATGGAGAGTATTTTGGTTTATTTGACTGCAAAGATAAGGATCATGTGTGTTCTTCATCGCTAAAAGCGACCACGCAAATTTGGTTCGGAGGATACTAAAATGAAAATGAGCAGAACCTCCATATATAAAACTAACGACAGGTCCGTGTGAGGTAAGGTAGGGACTTTAAGCAAACAGGACAGCAACGCGGCGACGACGGTTATTCACACAATGATATTCCTGATCTCGTACAAAAGAAATGAATAATTAAAAGCCCCAAGGGAGTTAGAGACGTTGTGTTAGGGCTTTTTACAACGGCAAACCAGAGATTTTCACGTCTCGTGTACAAAGCAAACATGTCAAGACGCGACAAGTGAAACTACAAATTTGCTCAGTAAAAGCGTTTTTAACCATAAAGCCTTTGTTTCAATCTCTTCAAACTGAACTCAATTCATCTATACATGCATGCAGTGGATAATACACAACAACTCCTCTTCGCAACAATTTATTTGAAGAAGTTGTTTTGGCTGTCGTCGTCGCGTTGCCGTCGTACATGCTTAAGGTCTCTACCTAATAACAGCCAGAAGGGGACGGACCTTTTTAAAATATGCATAGAACCAAATATGCATTTTCACCAGAGTATGTGTCATACCTAATTTTAAGAATTTTTTATCACTGCACATTTTTGCGAAAGTTTAGCCGAGCAGAAGCACGCCCTGAAAATTTCTGAACACACACAATGTGTAACTACTATGCACAAAACAGGCTACAATTGATATTAAAAAATGCCAAAAACCAACATACACTGCACAACACGCAGGGTTGCCCAGGGCCAAATTTGACTTGGTGCCCCACATGATTCCATCTTCTAACACTATCACTAGGGGGGCCGGGGCATTCTCCCCAGGAAAATTTTAAAATCTGAGGTCCCAGAAATGGTCAAATCCTGCATTCTGGAAGTCTTTTGACAGTTATATCTATGTATATTTTACATAATTCTTTATTTCGGCCCTCCTTTAACTAAGGCTCCAGGAAAAATTGCCCCCTTTGACAGCACCTATAGTTTCAACTATCTGTGACGGCATAGTTTCATAATCACATACTTGCAAGAAAGAAATATTTTCGTATTGGCAAATGAGAGGCAGCTTAGACAGCTTAGGACTGACAAACCTCTAGAGGAGTTCCAAGGGCATGCACCCACAGAAAATTTTGTAATCTAGGCTCTCTAAAAGGGGATTTTATGCAATGTGCAAAGACATTCTATAGAATTCTGAAGATTACACACTAATTACAAAAAGATAAGTATCATTCACTTTATCATCCAGACTCATAAAGGAACCTTTGGTGCGAGACTTTGTTCATCTGATAAACCTGAAGTATAATATTAGTGCACGTTCGATGATTTGGCAGCTATCATTTCAATTTCATTCAAATTGTTCTCATTCAAAATGTTTTGATTAATACTGTCAAGGAGTGTCAAGACGAATTTTTAGCTCAGTTTTTCTGCTCATTGCCTGGATTTTCGTGTTAATTGTTAACAACTTATCACAGCAAATTTTATCACTGCACATTTTACATTTTATCACAGCACATTTTAGTTTTATCACTGCACAAATTGGTTATCACTGCACACTAAAATTAGGTATGGTATGTGTACATGTACCCCTATGAACTGGTAGACTAGATATCAATTTTGAGCATGCTCATATATAGTTTGTAGATTGTTTCTATATACAGAAAAATATATTCAGTTTGTTATCAGGATGGTGTCGTTGTGGCAATAAAAATTTACTTTGTCTCATTTGAAAGAAGTTTTAAAATTATATGAAAACTCTTTACATAGTTCAAAACAAAACTAATCTCGCCTCTTGCAAACGTTTTTCTGGACTCTACATTGTAATCACTCCTTTACATGCAAAATCCATAATTGTATATGTTACCAAATTGCACGCAGTCTCGTAAAACGATTTTGTAATGTTGCACAATAGATCATAATACTTATATTATTTTGGGCAATCAGACCTCACACAACTCAAATTCACTCAACGAGAATCAATTCGATCTTTGTCATTGTAGCTTCCATATGTACATGAGAGATATACACAAAACCATGAGTTCAGTGTATGTATGCAGTATTTTCCAATAAAACGTTGTTATTAGGGTCAGAGTTACCATCAGCATTTTGACTCAAATAATGGTTCCATATAAAAAACCCACAATACATCCAGATTTTGGAATTACATTTAGGAAAAATTTCACTTTCAGACAATTCAACTTCACTCAACCAGATTCAATTCTTTCTCAAGAAGTCTTCTTACCTTTTCCTGTTCGTGGTCAACTGTCCACAACGGTGGCAAATATTTCGGTTTCATCGTTTCCAAAAAGTGTTCCCGCCACATTCTCTCAAATGCCAACAATTCCCCTCCCGCGCTTACCTTTCGAACGACTTCGCGACCATGAGAAATAAAATCACAATTCTCCCGTCTTGTTTCGAGCTCAGAGGCTTGCAGCAACATTTCTTGTGTGGGGTTGTCAGTCTTGAGATAGTCTTTCACTGTAGACAGCAGTTCATTTCGTCTGTCTTCAGGAATCTTCTCGCCTGCGTAAACAAGCGCTTTGGCTGCACATTTCACTTTCTTTAGTTCTGGGTCTTGTACCAGCCTTGCAAGTTGGGCTGAACCTAGAAGTTTAAAACATGAAATAGTTTATAATATAGGTCTGCTAATAAAATATACATGAAAAAATTACTCGATTCTGGTCGGCTAAGATGCACTGCAATTTTTTCTGAAATGCAATTTCTAAGCGCAAATTAACAAAACAAGAGCAGTGCCTGAAAACGAGGAAGGAAAAACAAACATGGCGGCATATATTTGGATAATTTTTGTTCACTTGAACAGTGTTACGAGTCACCTATAGGTCGAGTCACGAGTCGAGTCGAGTCACTCAAAGGTCGAGTCACGAGTCGAGTCATTTCAGTTTCTGATCGAGTCGAGGCAGTGGCTTCACTCGAGTCGAGTCGAGTCGAGTCAGCAGTTTCACTCGAGTCAAGTCGAGTCATTGGTTTAAGTCGAGTCGAGTCAATAGCTAGACTTAACTTGAGTCAGGGAATTTGATAAGTCCACCCACATCCTTGTCCCCAGGGCCTCTCTCTCGGCCGCGCGCGTCCTCTCTAGGCCCTGGAACAAACGGAACCGGAAGTGCAAGTAAACTTGCAGTAGTTTCTAAAGCGCATGGTCTTGAATTGGGACACTTTAGCACCCGTAACAATTTTCAAAGTGAAGCATTACGAAGAAACGAAGTATTTGCGTTCATATATGTTGATAGAATAATTTTTCCTAGCTAAAACTGCTCAACTTCTGCGAAATAGGATTTCTCTGAGAAGCCAATCAGATCTCTCGCTTTAGACGCCTAACCCACAGCCTACTTTTCAACGAGTGACCGAGTGAAAATGGCTCTGGGGACGAGAATGGTCCACCTCACCCTTTTTGTAATGGTTCGCTACCTTAGCTTGCAGTTTGAAATTAGTAATCAAATTTACGTTTTAAGCTAATCACTCTAGTCATGTAATAACAGTATCTGGGCAGCCATAGGCTGTACCAATATCACAGTTCTAGTCAATATTAAGTACAACCACATGAGATGTCTCATCATGCCTGCTGATCGAGTGTACGTATATACAACTAGCATAACTTGCAACTGGAGTCAGAATTAACAAAGAACAGAGTTTAATTAACCATGCTTTGTAAGTTAATTTGAAATTATATAGCATTTCATAAATACCAAAAATGAAGATAGCCGGTCAGAATTAGCATAAGTACAAAGACTCCATTTTAAAAACTGTGGCACTAGCGTTGTTTCTAAAAACAGAAATGTAATATAGGCATGCCCGTCAGGAATATACTGTATTCTATGCAAATCCGATATATTTGCTGATAAAGTTTCGAAGTTCTCATTGTTCACAGGGCTCATTGTTCTTCCCAAGCAATACAATCACAATATTTTTGATGAATTTATTCTCTACAAGTTGTAGCTGAGTTGACTCGAGTCATTTACGGCAAAATCAGCAAGTCGAGTCCGAGTCAAGTCATTTGGGGCTGTTGACTCGAGTCGAGTCATTTTTCGTTTTGGACTCGAGTCGAGTCGCTGAAAATAGCAACTCGAGTCGACTCAAGTCCGAGTCAATGACTCGACTCGTTACAACACTGCACTTGAATCACTTCAACTGAAAATCATACGTGAATTTAACAAGGAGAGCATGGCATGAAAAGGTTTGCTAACAAGCAATGAAAAACAAAGCTTCAACATCATCTGGTTAATTTAACAAGGGCAGCCTGGTCAAGTATAACCAGATTCCTGGAAATTTTTAACCAAGAACTTTAAGCAGGAACAATAAGTTAATCCAAATAGTTTTTTTGTAGGTTAACCAGGCCAAGTTAACCAGAGTGCTTTTAGAGTGTACAAAGTATCATTTTTAACATAACAATAGCAGGACCCAGTGAATATCCTGTGGGAGGAATATTTCCGTTGTCACTAATTGTTTTGAAATATTTTTGCATTGGGTGTAATCTGGCCAGGCTAATCACTACATGAAGTATACAATATACTTTGGTTACCTAAAGGTGCCTGATATTTTTCCGCTACATTTCTTCTTAACAAATCATCATGGTAGGTTGAGATCATGTGACATGGTGGGCATAGCAACAATACGTCATGCGAGTGATGATCTTTCATAAAGACAGGAAAATGTTTTCTGTAATCATGAGGAATGATATTTTTCCTCATGTAGCTGTCATCTCTGCCACAAACAACGCACATATTTTCTTTGAAAGTGAGGTAGTAGTTGTGTTCTGGGTCAAACGGTCGACCTGAAGGTTCAAAGTTTAAACGTATGGTGTATGGCTCTTCTTTCACAACTTCAGCTGAAAATAATAGAAAAAAGTGATGTAGATAACATTGATTAAGAAGTATAAGAAAATACAGGAATTATTTTCGATAGTTAATGTTTGGTTTCCACTTGGTGGTGGCTGTCGTGATCATGTCAAAGTGACCGATCTAAGAGTGTTGATGATCAGTAAATAATTATTTGCATACATCTCACAAACGAGAAGCAAGATATAATAATTCGTGTATTGTGTTATGGTACTGTATACACTTCGCTATCTACGTATTTACATTTTGCTGGCAGCATGCATTTCGCAAAGTTAAGTGTCATAGTTGCAATAAAATTTCAACCATGTCATTTAACTTTGCGACGGTCTGAGTCTTGTTGCAGATTGTGGCTTCACTCCAGCACGCAGCTACAACAAAGACACAATCTATGACGAGGCTCTGGAAATGAACCTTCTGAGATGAACTTTTGGAAGACTTCAAAACCAATCTTCAAAATAAGATGATTCATCATTTCACTCTTATTTTGCAACCACATCTTATTCACCTGCTTTAACCGTTTGGGAATTTCATTTCAGGCAACAAACTAGTTTCCCTGGTCCCTGGACATGACGATTGTTGACTTCAACGCAATATTGTGGACTCCCAGGCAACTGGGTGGAAAAAATATTGAACAGACCGAGAGGTAGTGGGGTGGCAGTAATACAATTATTACCTTGTTACCCCTATTATTTCTCTGTTTTGCGTATTTCGCCGAGTTGTCTGCGGAGCCGGAAGCTAAATCAAAGTGTGAATGTGTACTTTTGTTCCTTTTAAACATGCTACAATTAAGCAAATTTAAAACTGACCATAAAAATCATGGTTACATTCCACGACAATAATATGCACACAATTGCAGTAGCTAGCCATTCAGGTGATAATTTCTGATCTTTCGCTCTCCATGAGATAAAACTATAAACCTTTTAAGGGTTAAAAAGTTAAAAACTGTGTGTGTGTGCAGTTAAGCCTGTATATATAAATGATATGGTTTTATAAAAGATATACAAATTCTTAATATGTAACAATACAGTACATGTAGATTATAAATTATAGTACAAATTTAAAGTTGCCCAGTGTCCTGGTGTAACAGCTATTACTAAAACTGCGGATGCTTCCCCACATTCATGAATGCGAGTACATTCCTACGCCTATTACAGCTAAAATGTAAAATGTCATTTAGCACAATTTTCGGCCGACAAATCGCAATTTCCCAATGTTTTGACATGAAAACATGACACGGTTTTGGGCGATTTAAGCCAGATTTTACAGTAAATGTAATTAACACACAACTACAGTGGCTCCCCATTTCGCTTCGTTCATATCTGGAAGTTCTTCCCATGTGAAACGATCGAATCTAAAACTTTCCACTGACTTTAAGGGATCTCCACTTAAATCTTTACCTCCCATGACAATCACAGTGTCCCTGACAACTGCAGCCACACAACCTTGCCTCATAAACTTCATGTCAGGTAACATGTGGCTCTTCTGGGTCTTAATGTTGTATAGTAAAACTTTGCTCATTGCTTCATATTCAATGTCAGCACCTCCAATTATGATGATGTTATCATCTCCCCACTTGACCATGGCCATTTCACACACGGGATAGGGAAGGGGTTCTAACTTCTGACATTCGTTCTTCGTGATGTCATACATAAGAACCTCTCTAAGCATTGTGGCACAATCATCGTTTTGTAGTCCTCCAACAATCACAATCTTATCACCAAACAAAACAACACCATGGTCACTTCTTCTCCGTGGTATGGTAGCCAACAGTTTACTAGTATACGGTGGAACAAGGGAAATCTCAGTAATTCTATCAGAACATTCATCTTTATCTGTGTCATAGCCTCCAATCACTATCAACCGTCCATTATACACTACGCTGCTGTGCCACGCTAATGCAACAGGTAACTCAGCAGGAAAGTTTTCCCAAGTTATGGACTGGTCACCTTGAACAACATTCAATGATAATTTTTCCATGGACTTCGCCCAACCTCCCATGACAATAAACTGATTGTTGTAAACAACTGCAGAACAACCATAGCGCCATGCTCTCATTGGTTGTAATAGTGTCCATATTCCATTGGAACTGCAGAACATTTCAACAGAATTTTTTACTCTACACTGTTTAATACCAAAGATAACTATCTTTGGCTCTCTGTCCATCCGTTCAGCTCCTGCAGTTCCTTTCTTATTAATTTCTTTCTGTTCAGCGCGAACTTCTGTTTGCTGTGCCATTCTTTCGAGGTGTTTTGTAATCTTATTCAAAGACTTATTCATATCCTCTTGAACAAGACGGTTATTAACTTCCTGGTTGTTAAGCTGTGCTTGAACCAGTTCAACTTTTGTAACCACATTTTCCACAGTTGCTTTTACATGTTCAAACTTTGCATCATTTCCTTCTAACTTTTCCTTTATTTCTGCCAAACTAACTTTCACTGTATCCATCTCTTGTCTAAGGTGTTTGCAATTATCACATTTGACCTCGCGTAATTCACAAACAACTGTTTCATGGTGAAATAAATCTCGTTTATTCACCTCGAGTCGGCATCCTTCATTAGAGCATACTGCTGGGGCATACCCACATTCTTTCAAATGTCTCTCGAGAGATCCTAACTCAATATACTCTTCACAGCCGCGATCAGAAAACTCACAACGAATCTTCAGTTCTGAGAGCAAGTTCGTCACGGTTCGCGATGCTTTGCTAAGTGTCTCGACAGTGAGTGGTTCCATGCATGTAGGGCATGTTTGAAAGTTCATGAGATGTCTGGTGATACAAGCTCTACAGAATAGATGTTCATTTTGCTGACACATCACTGGATCTTTGATTACATTGGTGCAAATAATACAGTGCAAGGTTTGGCTGACAATCTGTTCGAATAGTTCATCTTCATAACCAGTATCATATACTGCCATTTTCGAGGCCATGGCAGTTCAAAAACGTTCTTTAATTACACCATTCTATCAGTAGGCTAGAGTATAAACTGAGCCACAATCAACCGTTCAGTCGTATTTAATTGATTTAATAGACCCAAACGAGAGCTTTGATTGAATATCTCACATTGTTATTCAATAGCAGTTCTACTGTACATCAAAGACAATATTCCGATTGCCACGTTAGTCCACATGAAAATAACTTCAAATCATGAATATTAAATTACATAATTATTTACATAATTTGGTATATCGGATGTATTAACGTGCAATAGACTTTTGCATAAATATATCAAAACAATGAGTGACTTGCATGGATAGCACAGTCACAGAGGACAGTAGCATTTCCAAACAAGCAGTGAAACATTTAATACTCAGACATTAAAGACGCATTCAGTTTCTCCAATCCACGGCAGCGAGTTGACAATGTCATATCATCAACTTAAGGCCAAGAAAGAAAGGTTATATAAAGATCTTATTATATGGCTTTGCAGAATCCTGGATTCTGATTGGTCGACGTGCGGTGTGTAAAATCCGTATCCGGACCGGTTTCCCGCTCTAGGTTTCCCGTATGTCAATTTGACAGGCAGGGGCATAGGAACCGGGGGGGCAGGGGGGCCAGCCCCCCTCCCAAGTTTTGGCAAGTGCCCTTTTTCTTGCGTGAAAAATGTCTGAAGGATTGCCTTTTTTTGCCGAAAGGGCACTTTTGAAAACCTGAATTTATGTTCAATTTTCCGGACAATTTTTTTTCATTTCAGGGAAAAATATGATATATCCGGAAAATTTTTTGGTATATCCGGAAAATTTTTTTCATATTTAGGAAAAAAATGTGATATATCCGGAAAATTTTTTTGGTGTGTCCGGAAAAAAATTTTAAAGACCTCCCCCACCCCACGCCCCGTCGCCAAATTTTCCGGGAAAAAATTTTAGATGCCTTTTTTATTCGGAAAGTGCCCCTCAAAGCCTGCCCCCCCCCCCAACTTTTAGAATTTAGAAATTAGAAGCTTCCTACGCTCCAGTAATGACAGGCTCGAATTTGAAACGTTTTTACACGTTTATAAGGACGTTGTGTGAAGAAAAAGTATCCTTGGATCATTTTTAAGAATAAGAAGTATTGGAAATATTAATAAGTACTTGTACCAACACAAATTTCATCGAAAAAGCTAAGAAAACAAGCCGTTTGAGCTCTTACTGGCAACCGTAAGTTTTGGCGGGAAAATGTCTTGATTCGTTTACTTGTTTCAAAAAATAAATAAAGATGAATTTAACGTCTTTAATACCATATTCTAAACAAATATCATATAAACTGGGTTTATAAGCATTTTTCTGAAGGTGGTGGTTACCGAAAAAATAGTTCTAAAGCGATTGTTAAACATGCTTTTCCGCAAACAATATTCGGTGACGAAACTATTAAACGAAGAAAACTAGCAAATAAAACATAGCTCAAAAATACCTTTACAGCGCTCAAACAAATATATGAAAATCAGAAAATGTGTTTAAGGAGCCATATAATAAACGGTTTATTAACCTTGGTCTGTATGGGTAAGTATTTGCCTTTGGTTTATCCACACAGACCTCGCTCATTCGAGCCATTTCATTTAATGTACACACCCCCTATGGATGAGGTCAATAAAATTTGAACCCCTAAGAAAAAAAGATCAAAGTGCGGACACAAGCAGCCCCAGAAATTAAGAAATTTTTGCTTTACCCCTCAGAAAAAAAACGCAAAGATCAAAGGATGCCGATGCACACAACCCCTCAGAATTGGCTTTTTCAACCCCCCTCAGAAATTTTCGTCCATAGGGGGGTGTGTACATTAAATGGAATGGCCCTTCGTCACTCGGTCCAGATGTACGAAAACCTCAACACTGTGCCAGTGTAGGTATAGTGCCAATAATATAAACACGCTTTCGTTCGCAGGTATGCAACAACCTGAAAAATATGAGAAAAATTTCGATGTTTCGAGCGAAGGGTCGAAATTCTCCTTATATTTTTCAGGTAGTTGCATCCCAGCTAGATGTTGCACATGCTTACTGTCTGTAAAATTTCCGGCATAATTTGTACAATTCTTTAAAAGGAACAAAAGTACAAACTAGTATGAATCTGGATTAGCCAGTACACACTTGCAGCAGTGCTTAAAGGTGCCCTACAGTCCGATCTGCGCATGTGCACAGAGGAGCCCACTTTTTATGATACAAACAGTTTAACTATGTTTTGGATTCTTGCAAGGCCTGATTGTTGTTTCTGGATCATTTATTATACTCTAGAAGCTTGAAAATATAAATAGTTGTCGAATAAAGCTCAATATTTTGGACACAAAAATGTAAACAAAGGCTTTGTTTACATAAGGACTGTAGGGCACCTTTAAATTGCATACGGTTCCCTATGCCAAAAGGAATCAAATTTGACAGGCGTCCCAACCTTGTGCATATAATTTTGCACTCATGGAAAATATGTGACAAAATTATCTAGAGTTATTTCAATTATCTAGAGTTTCAGAGCTTTGACTGTACATGGACATTTTATTAAAGATATAAGTTCACGACTTGTTGGTTTCAGTTTTAGATTGGCAAAACTTTGTCGGCCTGATTTTTATCTAAATTTTCCAGGGCAAATTTAGAAAAGATCAACTTACCTAACTTTCTACAGAGATACCACTCAGCCTTTCTTTTATCGCATGTACTCAACATTTCCCCATCCGGTGCTTCAATCACACAATTTTGATACAGTGGTGCTCGACGTGGTTTCAATCCTGACACCTTATTGGTTGCCTGTGCGGAAATACCTTGTTTCCCGTTTTCGCTGCTCTGTGCTTTCCCACCCCCCTTGTGTTTCGCTTTTATCTTATATGGAACATCAACAATTCCATGACAAAGGGGGTTGAAAGAACTCCAGAACTCAGGGGAGGAAAACAAATTCTCATTCAATTCCAAAGTTTTAAAACTCTCATACTGAGTGTAATTTTTGGTCTTGTGTTTGGAATTGGGTTCTTTGTGTGTTTCTTTGGATTCCACTTGCATCCCAAGTACAGAACCAAATGAAGTTTTAATCTTTGTTACAAAACTAGAAAGTATCCCCTCTTCTGCACTACAGCCAGTCAAATTGTTCATATTGCTGTTGTCAGTAATATTTTGCGATATAAGACTGTCACTTGCTGATATTTCGTTTTGGGCACTGTTTCTATTACTCGGCTCAAAGTTGCTGTTACTTGAAGAAACAACACTAGTAGCCTCATTAGGGTTATCCTCACAAGCAACCTTTTCAAAGTTGTTCATGTCTGTATTTTCACTACTCTGTACAGGCTGGCGTACAGTAGTACAAGTCACATCACTTGATTGAGAGCCTTTTTCTAAGCAAGCATCAACAGTTTGCAGAACACCATCTTCACTCTTGTTAGTTTTCCCTGCTTTAATTCGGCTTTCGCGTTCTCTCAGTTTTGAAGCGGCAAGTTTAAAGAATATCTGAACAGCCACAATGGCATCATTAGCCGCATATTGTATCTGACGCTCAGAGAGCTGAGAAGCCTCCCAGTTGCTGCATCTAATTTTCCAATCTTTGTCCATTGTAACACCAAGTACTTGCTGTGATAAAGCTGACAAACTCATTCCTTCTCTATACAGAAATGTTTTGAGAAATTATTTGCAAAGCTGGTTTTATTTTAAAGATAGTGCATACTTATAGTATTCAACATATATTAATTTTACATATGTACAGTAAGTTTATCTTAATCTTCGAAATTATGTAGTATCCAGTTGCGATACAAGTTATTCAGTCTGGTCTGCAAAACCAAACTTTCGTATCCTGTCAATATTGAGATCTTAGAATGTGGTTGTAGGCATTGTCCTACATTTTGAAATGGTTCCATAATTGTGGGGAGCAGCCACCTCCCCCAATAATTTTGAAAGACCTATAAAAGTCTGCTACCAAACTAGTCACAATTCACAAGCGTTGTTTAGGAGCAAGTGGCAAGCATGCAATCATACCCATATGCCGTAATTGTCATATTAAATAATGACTATCAATTAAAACTTTTAAAAGCTTAAGTTAGCAAGATACTATAGCAAGCAATATATGATTCTGTACAAAGCATGCCAATGATGCTGCAACATACACATTTTATACAATATGTTTTGTTTTGTTCTGTGTAGGATATTTCTTAGAGCTCTACTGATAAAAAAATTAACCCTTTAGAATTGATAATTCTAACTGTACAACAATGCTAATCAACATGCTTAATTAATTATCTTGGAAAAAGTATCTAATGTACGTCAAATGGCACAACTCGAGACTCTTTATTCATTTCATCAAGTACTCATTTTCTGAAAGATTCACATAACTTAATAGATATACATGTTCATTATTGTTGAACATTCCCCCCCCCCTCCACTCCCCTTATATTTCCACATACTGGATTGAGAGTGCATGTAAATTGGAACTGAACTGCCTGTGCTAGTGTAAGTGGCAATAACATATGAACAAGCTTTTGTTGACCAGTAGGGATGCAACTACCCGACGGCCATTCATCTGGAGTTAGGACAAAGGGCATTCACTCAAAATTCTCTTTACATTGGGCCATTCCATTTAATATGCGCACCCCCCCTATTGAGGGTTGGGATATCCAGGGGGTCCAAAGAACAAAAATCCATTAGGAGAAAGAAATTTTTCAAGATATATCCATGGGTAAATATAAAAAAATCCAAATAAAAATCCAAATGGAAAAAATTTAAACAAAATAAATCCATGGTAGTAAATTTATTTATTCATGGCAGTAAATTTATCAGTGAATTTATTTGTGTATCAATTCTATTTCAAAGAACATATGCAAAATATCCATTGAACAAATTTAACAAAATCCAAAAATCCAGGGGGGGAGAAATTATGTTTAACCCTCAATAGGTTAACAAAGGTTTAGAAAATCCACGGGAAATGTTAAAATGAGAAATCCACATACCCTATTACTAAAGCAATATCCAGGGGGTATTTTTTGTAAACCCTCAATAGGGGGGGTGCGGTTAATAAATGGAATGGCCCATTTTTCAGGTAGTTGCATCCCTACCAACGAGAGCTTGTTCAACTTACCTGGAGCCACCCTCAGAAATGCAATGTTCAACATATCCTTGACATCTTAAAGCCACATGTCTTAAATCGACACAGCCTTGCATAACCAAACCATAACAAGTGTTCAACTTTTTTGCATCTTCACTGATTCCAACTCCACTTTTCAAGATATTTCTATCTTCTAAAATTTCCCTTAGTTTATCAGGCAGCCGTGCTTCCATTTTACACAACCGTAATAAGAAGCAAGTGCCGTTTGGGAAAGCTAATTGAAGCAAAGAAACGGGGCTAACTGGGCTTTCGCTTTGCCGTTCCCGACTCACCCATTCGCAGTCAAGTCCCAAAACAATTATTTCATACGAATAATTCTTCATTTCTTCACATAATTTCGCGTTGCAAGCATTTAAGTCTTCAAAAACGACAACGTCAGAACTAAAGTTCACATTATCTACCATTTTGGTGAAAGGAAAAGCCGCAAACACTTCAGAAACTACAAATAAAACATGAAAAGTTTAGAAAACTGAAACTGTAATTTCAGCGTTCTTTTTGGAAGCCATCTTGTAATTTGCAACAGAAGAATCGGCGCAATTTTTGTCGCGAATAAAATTACTGGAGAAGTTGAATAAATATTTGAAAATGTGGAATAAGACTATGAACGCAGTTTACGCAGGTGCAGACGTATAAAATGCGCACAAGTTGTTACAGGTCTGCAAACAAGTTTTTACGAATCTGTTCACAAGCTGTCGACAAGTTGTGTTTGCACTGCTTGTCGGTCTTGTGACTTGTAACAAGTCTGATAATGCCATCAAGCTTGTTCCAAACGTAATACAACAACTAGGGACAAGAGTACAAGGTTGTTCTGATAACGTTACAAAGTTACATGACGACACAGGGTTGTAACAATATTGTTATATGACTTGTTGGAACAACCCCGCAATAGATCTGGCGATATCAACAAGGTTGTTACAAGCAAGTGTTAACGGCTTGATCCAAACTTGTTGACAACTTGGGACAAGCAGTGCAAACAGAACTTGTTGACAGCTTGCTGGTAGACTTGCTACAAAATGCGAGTTCCACGTGATACGCGACCACCACGCAAAAAGAATTTTTTCAACGCTTGTATCAAACAAGCGTTGAAATCAGATTTTGTCACTTGGTTGGCTCGTGTTTATACTTTGTCTTTATTCAGTTCTTGAGTTAGAGAGTTGGCTTGTAAGTGAGTAAGATCCGCATTCCCTTTGTTAAGTCATATAAAATTCACTTTTTGTCAAAAAGCCTTTGTTCATACGCCGGAAACGAGCCAGCTGCCTAGCTTGGGTATATAAATAGCTTTCGCCGCACGCCACCTGTGCACGCCACTGTTACAAAGGCAAAGCATCCGCTTCGAATATGTCAAACAAAATCGAAGAAATCATCGATTTTTGGTTCAGACCAGGTCATGTAAAATGGTGTGGCGGCACAGAAGAAGCGAATACTGAAATTCGACAAAAATATGGAGATTTAGTGGAGGCTGCTTTCGAAGGCAAGCTAGAGGAATGGAAAGACGAACCGAGGGCAAGTCTAGCTTTGATCCTAATCTGTGATCAATTTTGTCGAAATGTGAACAAGGGTACGAAGCGAATGAACGGACTCGACCCGATTGCATTGGAAATAGCTCAGAAATTTCTGCAGCAAAAGACCCACAACCATTTGGCCTTCTCGTTCTTCGAGCGTATGTTTATATACCTACCCTTTATGCACAGCGAGGATCGAGCCAACCAAGAGCTCTCGGTGAAACTGTTTACACGACTCGCCGAGGATGCAAAAACACCAGATGAGAAGAAAGCAGGAGAGAATACGTTGAAGGGAGCAAAGAATCATAAAGAGGTCATTGATAGATTCGGTCGGTATCCACAAAGAAATGCCTCTCTGGGACGAGAAAATACACCAGAAGAAGCAGAATTTTTAGTTGATTTGCCATGCAAATATAAATGGTAAATTTGGTGACCTGTTGGACTGACGTATCAGTGTTGTAAAAATTTAAAAAGTATAGGGGAAAACTACAATTACTTCTCCAAAAAGGCAATTATTACAGATTTTCAAATTACTTTCCTTGAATAGTAATTTTAAATTACTAATTACTTGTTACTAGGGGTTACTATCGCAAGGAAAGTGCTGCTTTGGATCCACAGGCAAATACTGAAACCTCAAATATATCTGAAAACTAAATACAAAATTATTTTCATTTGGCTTAAAATACATTTACATGTACCCATCAGGGCAACCAAGAGGGGGGAGGGGGGGGGGAATTGGCCGAATTGCGCTGGGCTCCACCTTAATAGGGCCCCAACTTGAGAGCGAAAGGCTAAAATTGAGTAGGTTCTTTAATTAAATTGGTCAGAGAATTTTTGAAATTGAGGGCCTCTTACAATACATCCACATGCAGTCTAGTTAAGGTCTAGTTGGGTCTAGCTAATTAGAAATAATTATTTAATGGGGCCCCCAGGGAAGATTTGTCCTGGGCCCCACAAATTCTCTGGACAGCGCTGGTACCCATACAAAGAAACACTGTATGTACGATTTATTTCATTTCAAAAATTGAGACTACAACACTTCAAAAACTGACTGTACAAAAACTATTTCAAGTTTACAAACTAACATATTCAACATATACAAATTAAAAGAAGAGAAGGAAGAAGAGAATGAAGAAAAAGACATGTGGACTAAGTGCACAAAATATAAACATACAATACACACACGGTAGAAGTAAACAGACACACAGACAGAAATGACGATGAACATAAAAGTACATGAGCACAGACAGGCACGCAATTTGCATTTTTTGAAAGAAATAGGACTGGAAAATATGTCAGACTTCTCTTACATAGAACGTTCCAGGGTTTGACAATAC
>CACRXK020004458.1:0-31668 GCA_902702795.2 Paramuricea clavata | reverse complement strand
ATGGTAAGAATATGTTCATTCGGTGAAAGATGGAATGTTCCATTCAACTCGGCTGTCGCCTCGTTGAATGGAACATTCCATCTTTCACCTCATGAAAATATTCTTACCATTGCACGAAGAAACATTCATTATTTGTATATTATCCAGTCGTCGACTAATTCACATCCATCAGAAGAAGATCGCACTAGAGATGATCGGAGCAAAAATTACAAGTGTGAACGAGTCTCTAGCATGGAAATCAACCAACATACTAACCACGCTGTAACAAAATCTGTCATCTCCGAATCTGAATCACTTAAATCTCTTGTATCGTTTATAATGGGAGCTGCATCTTCCAGTTTTGTGCTTCTCGTTTCTTTATCTTTCTTAAAACATCCTGTGCCTACAACCAGATTTATCGAAGAAGTATCCTTCGTTTCTGTCGAGATCTTGGTAGCCGAGGAGTCGCCTGGAATGCGACTGCGAACAATGATGGTTCCATGTTGTTGTGTTTCCGATGTTTTTCCGGCCTTCTCGTCGAGCTCTGAACTGCCTTCGACGTGGATTTTCTTGCCCGAGATTTCAAAGCTTGACTCGTTGTGCTTAAGCCAGGAGTCAACTTTTGGTCGAGGACCGTTTTTCCTTCAAAAATATAAGAATGTAATGTTTTAGTAATAAAATTATATTCCTGGTTTTAATAGTCCTGTTCTCACTCTGTATGGGAATGGAACTCATTATCTATTGAAGTAAAATAATCTACTAATTTTCAACTCTTTCAAACCAAACTAAAACATTTTATCAACTATAATTAAGATCCTTATAATAACTATATTTGTAAATATTTTTTATGTGTTTTGATGTTATGTATGGGCCTCTGACAGGAATCGAACCTGTGGTCCTCGCATTTTGGGGTTAATATGCTAAAGGCCCCAACACTGTGTCACGTATACTTAAGAACACTAATTTAAACCAGGCATTTCACCTTGTAGCTCTTCGAGCTCTCAAAGCAGCAGTGAGAGATTTGTCTCGTGTGCTTGCATTACTACTTTTGACTTGTAAGCCACCACCTCGAGGCTGTGAGGACGCCACTGTCTTGGGTCTGGGAGGCAGGTCATTGGAAACGCACATGTCACTTTCAGACTGGAAGGATTTTCTTGAAATCTGTTTTGAAAAATACTATATTAAAAACAGGCCACAAAGAGTTATGCAAAATATGAAACCTAAATGCAAAACGAATCAACTGTAACGACAAACCTTGCTGTTTGCTGTATGCGGTCGTTCTCTAAAAATAAAGAAATTTTCTGAGACATGAAGCAAAATATTCTGAACTCATGTTAAAATGTCAGTGACAAAGACCAAAATCAAATCCAATGTATAAGAGACCGACCTTAGTGATGCTGCAGAGTTCTTTAAACAAGGCTTTAACCTTTGAAGAAAGAAAATCCAGAAAGTGAATATATGAGTACACTATACTTATTTAGCAAGTTAGTTATTTATCTGATTATTTGAACTAAGCCCGGATGAGACGAGGATGAGAGTGCATGAGAGTTGACAATCACGTGATCTTGGTTAGCTGTTCTTAACGCTTTCTCAACACTATCATGTATTCTATTGAAGTTAAAACATAGTTGGAACATTCATCAAACTTTTATTTTGTTAATCTAGAGCTTGAAATGTCCCCTGTAACAATGCGTGTCTGCCTACTCTCATCAACTCTCAACCTCGTTTCACCGGGGCGTTAGTAATACTAGACTGGAATTGAAGGTATTTCACTGGTAGCTAGTTAGTTAGCGTGTTCGTGTATCCAAACTCCACGTATTCGCCCTGGGGCGCCAGTTGTTCAAAGGTGGGTTAGCGCTAACCCTGGGTTAAAGTTTAACCCGCTGTTTCAGTTTATGTATTTCTGCATTCTGATTATTTCAACACTGCAGAGAACTGTGGAAAGAATCGATCCAGACAGAAGAATCGATCAAGACAGAAGAATCGATCCAGACAGAAGAATCGATCCAGACAGAAGAAACGATCAAGACAGAAGAATCGATCCAGACAGAAGAATCGATCCAGACCGAAGAATCGATCCAGACCGAAGAACCGATCCAGACAAGATTTCTGAGGAATCATTTCCAATTTGTAAACAAGCTGGCAGGAAGTTTGCTTTGAATTTAGGTTAACCTAGGGTTAAGCTGATCAGCCTTCAAACAACCAACCCCTGACAAATATCCATTACTGACCTTTCCTCTATGGCTTCTTCTAAATCTTTGCTCGGATTCACGGTTCTAAAATTCAATACAGTTTCGATATTTTTTATTTGAATAAAGACGCATTAGATATATATTTTAGGTAGTTTTTAAACCAGACTTACTTTTTTGTTGGTTTTGTACTGAATGCTGAACCTGCAAGAAACACGGAAAAATTCAGCGAGCAATATTAATGTCGTGTTGAGATTATATTGTATTTCTTTTTCGTTTTGAGCAAACTCAACATGCCACTCGACAATCTCAAAAAGATTAATCCATTGAATGCATGCCAGTATTCTACCTCCCGGGACAAGTAAAATCATCTGGCGTTGGACAGAGTAGAACAATAAAGTAGGCCGCATTAGGGTTTTCTCATGAATATATTGAGGCCATTGAGGGCAAAAAATACCATACCTTTTCTTTCAGCAGATTTAAATCTCGCCCGGCCAACAAACTTCTGTTGAGTAGGACCTTTCTTCTTCACCTCAATAGCTTGAAGGGTAACACAGGCGGCACCATCTCTCTCAACATTCTGTATCTCTGAATGTACCTCGTTGTACTCAGAAGTACATGCAAGATCATTGTTATCCACATCCATCCACACTTGTCCATTATGACATTGTTCATCTCCTATCAAGCTTAATATATTGGATATCGAGGACGCTGCGAGTGATGGGGTGGCAATGGGGGATTCGGTTATGTTATCCACCATTGTACTTGCATGACCCCCAATACCGTCCAATGAATCACTAGATGTACTACCGCTGATGTCCACCAGACTGGCGGGCGCACGAACGTATTCTTCGCACGATGTCTCGTTCAATGGTACCTCTTGGTTAGCATGCCGAATATGGTCGCTTGGCTTGCGAGCTATGGCGTTACCTTGGCACCAAAATGTATCCTAGGAAAAAAATAATACTCGTATATTTATACCGGAAAGCTGTAGCAGTTCACTCCTAGTAGTCCTAGAAATCTAATAAGGATAATTCCGTATGGTCCGTTGCCTACTGCAGATGGAACCAAAGAAAACCTGAAGCGTCAGCTAAAGTCAAACTGTACGCACTTTTCTAGCATGCGACTGAGGCCACATTTTAATCACGCAACTGCAATATTGAAGAATGAAAACCAAGACACAATCGTCCAAATGTGAAAGACACTCAATGTTTCACAATGTAATATCGAAATACGGAAACACAGGAAACGACTTGGGTAGAACCACGTATTTTCAAGAGTGGACATTTACCTCTTGTCTCTGCGATCATTCAATTTAATTCGTTAATCGTCACTATATTTGCATAAGAAAACGAAGTACTTGAGGTATTTAAGAGGCGTTTTAAATGTCCTTGAATTTACCGACATTCAGCATTCATGAAGTCTAGTTGCCTTTCAGTCTCTCTTCACCTTCATACGTTCTTGAAGTCTTATATTCACGAAAAGCTTTAAAACATGCTGTTCCGCAGTCTTTTAGCTGTGATATTGTTAGTAATCTTTCCAGGTAAGTGAGATGAACGTACTTTTCAACTAAAACTAGAAGTTTTAAGATACCTCCTGGTTTCGGGTTTCCGGGTATACGGTCATTTTGTTTAGAAATTTCCTCTAGTGTTTGCATGTTTGATCACACTTTTTTTGTTTATTGCTGCTGTGAAAGAGCATGTACAGTAATTACGAGTAAACACACAGGCATCGATGAAAATTGCTAAACAAAATGACGCTATGCCCGTGCTCGTAAACCGGAGCCGTTGTAGTTGACGATTACACTTCGTGATATTATTTCAGTTCATTTTGCTTTAACTATACATGGCAATCACATTCATTTCTCAAGACACATAGAAAACTTTCAGTGTTCCAGGAGAAAAAATGTCTGGCGTAAGAAGGAATAGAATAGCCTGCAGACAAAGATAATGTAGACAGTAAAATTGTCTGGTGCTAGACAGAGTAAAATAATCCGGTGTTGAACATAATTAAAGATTTTGCTGCTAAACAAAGTATAGACATAGTCATCATAATTCAGAGACGAGTCATGGGTAGTGCATTTGCATGCAGCCCCCCAAAACACCATCGAATACACTTGCATATAACATTATATCATTCATGCAGGAAATCAAAATGTACTCTCGACACATTGGTATGTCAGACAGAATGGCACCAATCACAACAATTGTGGTAACTGGACTATGCCATGTCTTACCGTGCGGCATGCAGTGAAGATGTCTAGTGATGGAGATCAAATCTATATTGATTATGCACCAGGAAGACCTTATATGGAATGCGAAAATGTAACACACCCAACATGCTCAATCGAGTTGAATAAGACGATTTCATTTCACGGGATTAATGGACGACCAATAATAAAATGCAAGAGTAATTGCACACTTTTTGTAATAAAGAACTCGAAATTGAAAGTAACCAAAGTCGCATTCCATAATTTGGTATTCAGATCGGCACAGACTGTAGCAGAATGCACCGAGGCGTCAGCATTTGAGCTCGTATTAGAGAATACAACTTTTGCAAATAACTCAAATGGCATACACAGTAGAAAGTCTGAAAACTGCTTCATTAATATAAACAATTCAACTTTCCGAGAAAAAACAAATTGGGCTATTGGGTTAAGATGCACTAACCTAACTGCCCATATAACAAACAGCGTGTTTAAAAGGAATCCTATTTTGCTCGAAACTTTTAACAGCGAGAAGTATAAATATCATTCGCGAGTATTGAAGGTGTTTGTTCGTAATAGCGTTTTTGATGGAGAACACAGCGGAATCCCTATGGATTTATTTGCAATAAAACCACATGCACTTGTACTTAATATCTCAATATGGGAATCGGCATTTGTTAATCATCTTGGAATGACAAAGTCAAAGAAGAAATTTTCATCACTATCAATATACCGGGTCAGGAAACTCAATGGAACATATGTGTCTTTGCGGAATATCCGAGTAGAAAACAACTTGAATAAACTGCCTGCGGTTACCCTTACGCTAAGGTTCATCATAGATGCACCTTTCATGGTAGAAATTCGTAACAGTACTTTTAGAAACAACTCTGCTGCTCTAGTTGTCCAAATGACCAGTGTAAAGGCAGTAAAGCATCGGATGTATGCGTCCACTGGTAAAATACCGACAGTGACTATACACAACAATACGTTTACGAGGAATTTCAATGGAAAAGACTTAGAAAATTACGTGCCAGCGATATTTTTCAAAGGAGGCAAATACAGAGTGACGTCATGTCGTTTCTATGACAACAAGGCGGGAAGCCGGTTTTCTGCTGTTGTGATCGTATCTGAAGTCTCGACCGTAACATTTCGCGAGTGCTATTTTGAAAACAATCAAACGGTTTCGGTCGCCGCTCAGTTACATGCGACAGGAGAGTCCATTGTTCACTTCACAGGTAAAAACATATTCAATATGCTCGCCTTGAAGAGAGGAGAAACCATTTTTCTACGTATGCCTTTCTATAAAAAACGAGTTCTTATTAAACATGGCTTCAAAGTCCTATGTCCTCAAGGGTATGCGTTAAATTATCAAAAAAAATGTGACGTTGAAAAAAACAACATAAAGTGTAGCTATATTTACATAATTTGCTTCCCATGTCGCCCGAAAACATATGCTCTACAACGAGCGGAATTCATTTACCACAAAAGCAATCACATCGAATGTATGCAATGTCCTAGGGGTGGGAACTGCATCAATGGTACAGTCAAGGCCAAGCCAAATTTCTGGGGGTACAAAACTAACACCTCGATAACCTTTGCGCAATGCCCGCCGGGATATTGCTGTGATTCCAATGATTGCGTCAGTTATAATAGTTGCCATGGTAACAGAACTGGAACGCTCTGTGGACGGTGTTCAGGAGGAATGTCAGACAGCCTGTTTAGTTCGCAATGTACTGCAAACGCAAAATGCTCGGGGTCGTTATTCATTCCTAGCGCACTCGCGATGCTGCTTCTATACTTAATCTTCTTTCTCTACCACGAAGAGATTGTTAGCACTGTCAGAAAAAGTCTTTTTGGCAGTTTGAGAATTTTTAAGGAACGGAAACAAACTGATAGAAACGTAGGAAGTAAGCGAATGCAAAGCAGCGGATTACTTAAAGTGATCTTCTATTATTACCAAGTCGTACGGTTACTTCAGAGCACAGTGGGACCTCAAAATAAAAATAAAATCATTGCTAAACTTGAAGACACTATTGGAAGAGTCTTGAATATGGTTTTAGTCGACGTTTCATTATTTAGTTGCCCTGTCCAGAATCTCCAGCCTGTTCAAAAAGCTGCTATCCTGCATTCTGTGGGATACTGTCTGTTAGTTTTACTAGGAATCCTTTATCTTGTAACAAGTGTGCTTCAAGTGTTCTTAAAACCTGTAAAACCTGTTCGCATCGAGATGAGGTCTCTGGTAATAAATGAGACCCAACCACGCCCATCAAAGTTCAAAGGACGTATCGCCTCAGCCTTCACCTACATCTCATTATTAATGTACGCTTCTTCGACTCAACTTTGTCTCTCTCTTCTTCACTGTGTACCAGTTGGTGACAAGCAAGTTTTATTTCTTGATGGTAATATCAAATGCTACCAAACATTTCAATATTTTCTTCTTGCTTATGTGGTGTCATCCGTATTACCATTTTGTCTTGTACCTGTACTTGGTGCGTATCTTTTAAAGATGGATCGCATTTCTGTGGCGCAGTTTTGCATCGCGTGTATATTTCCATTGCCGTTTTGTTGTTTTTGGGTATACTTGCTGGTCAGAGATTATCGCTTTCATAAAAGAACTAGTAATAATACAATGGAATCTAGCAGAGTCATTAGTAGTATTCGCGAAGACAATCAGGAAAACGGATCTCATGGAACATGCTGTGGATGTTGCCAGGGGGCACGTCAGCACAACTGTTGCTTGGCAACAACACAAGAATCCGAAAGCAGTCAAACGCTTTTAGAGAATAGCCTGACATCCGAAAGCAGTGAAAGCATAGCCAATAAGGCCTCCGAACAACATGTATTAAAGACAGACATTCTTCGGGTCCTCCTTGGTCCTTTTCGACCTCACAAAGCATTCCTATGTTTTGGCGACTCTATTCTCCCATGGGAAGGTTACTTGATATTCCGAAGACTGGCACTGATTCTCGTATTGACTTTTGTACACGACAACAGACTCAAAATGATGTTAACGTTAACACTTTGTGTCGCCATTCTCACATCTCACATGCACATTAAACCTTTCACCCGACCATGTGACAACGCGATTGAGGCACTTTCGCTTTCTACTCTGACAGTTCTTTGTGGGTTTACTTTGATCAAAAATCTTTATTATGGCGAGGATATGTCTTCGTTGTCAGATAGTCTGAATTTAATCCATGTATTTAACAAGTTGGAAAATATCGTAGTTGTTGCTCCATTGGTGATCTTAATGTTTATCGTAATATTGTCTGTATTGGGAAAGTTGTTGTTGTTAATTCGAAAGTGTCTAAGATCCTGTAGAAACTGAACGTAGTTGGGTACCTTTTAGTAGTTATTTGGTAAGCAAAAGAGTAAAGACCCAGTAAGGAACATATAATTCTGGGCGTGTAATAGTAATTTGGAATATATAAAAAAGCAGTAATTGTATGTTGTAAAAATAGAACTCTTATTTTTCAACCGAATTATCATCGTAAACACAGGAAACCACTTAACAGAACCACGTTTTTTCAAGAGCGGACATTTGCCTTAGGTTCCAGTGTTAAAGCCATAATCTTGGACAAAACCCTTGAAACCATTCCAGTTAATATTACAAAGTTAATGACAATGACAAAACGGACTTTGTCACCCCAACTCCCCCAGTTCAATGCTGTGAACAACGCCGAAACAACTTTTGGTAATATACCATGACACAAGCTCAACATTGAGTTGGGGGAGCGGGGGCTTAAGAAGGCAACATGCTTCAACATGGAATTTATTATAAGGAGTATGCGAATTTTGTATAGAGGGTAAAAAATTTGAAAACTGGGGAGAGGGTGTGTGAAAGTCCATTTTGTCAAATGAATGTCATTAACTTTGTAATATTAGCTGGAATGGTCTCAAGGGTTGAGACTAACCATGGTTATGTCCAAATTGCAGTTACGTTAGCTGGGTTTAGTTTAAAACAGCAGCGATTGATACACCGGGTGGAAAGCGTAATTTAAAAATGAGAATTAAAGCCTTTCAGACAAGACATAACAAAAATATTAGTTTAGTTCTAGTCTGTTGGTTTAGCAATTTCGTCACAACCACGGGGAAGCCTGCATAAAATTTTTGACATTCCCGGCTTTAATAGAGAAGAGACTTCTAAACTGATGTTATCACGCAGTACAGAAAGTACATTAAAGGTTAACTATAAAGCAAATCGTCAGTTTATTCACATAAGAAAACAAAGTACTTGAAATATTGAAGTGGCGTTTTAAATGTTCTTGAATTTACCGACAATCTGAACAGTCTAGTTGCCTTTCAGTCCTTCTTCACTTTCATACGTTTTTGAAGTCTTAGGCCACGAAAAGCTTTTAACATGCTGTACCGCATTATTTTAGCTGTGATATTGCTAGTCTTCTCAGGTAAGTGTGACGAACGTACTTTTTGACTAAAACTAGAGATCGAGCTAGGTTTTAAGATACGGTCATTTTGTTTAGAAATTTCCTCTAATGTTTGCATGTTTGATCATATACTTTTTTTGTTTATTGCTACTGCGAAAGAACATGTTCAATAACTACGAGTAAACACACAGACATCGATGGAAATTGCTAAACAAAATGACGCTATACCCGCACTCGTAAACTGGAGCCAGGGCAGTTAACCATTACATTTCGTGATATTATTTCAGTTCATTTTGTTTTAACTACATGACAATCACATTCGTTTCCCAAGACACATAGAAAACTTTCAGTGTTCCCGGAGAAAAATAGTATGGCGTTAGAAAGAATAGAAATACTAGAATAGTCTAGAAAATGATATAATCTCGAATGGTCTGTCGCAACGTAAGAAGCGCCAATATGAAGAATGCTTCGGATTGATAGGGATGTAAACATTTCGAGCGAAGGCCCTTCGAATGAAATGCGTTATCCTTCGTATCATTCACAAATAATACCACGCATTACAAAAAGTACATTACATTAAAGGCAAGCTAAGCTAAGCTAATCGTCTGTAGAATATTAACATTGATAATTATTAATATTATCACGCAGTACAGGAAGTACGTTACAGCCAAGTTAAGTTGAAGCTAATCGTCTGTTTATTAGGGGTCAGCCAGGGGGGGGGGGGTCGTGGTATCCTAAATACCTGATAAATATGGATAAAAATACCTATTATTACGGTCCAAATGTTACAAAATACCTAAAACAACCAGAAGCTGTATACTTAATACCCCAAATTAGTCATAACATTTAAGTAAATATACAGTATACTCAAATTAAATACCCATTAGATCCTGTATACCCAAAACCCCTTGGCCGACCCTATTTATTTACATAAGAAAACGAAGTATTTTTCTACGAAGTAAAATCATGAAGAATTATTTTTACAAAGATCTAAGCCAGGCAACTAACTTCTCCTGACGAAGAGCCTTCGCCTAAAACCTCGAAGTTTTTCTTGAATTTTTACAAGTTGCATCCGTATGAACTGAAGTAGTGAAGTTTAGTCTTTAGATCATGTTAGCCTGCATGACATATTAAGATAATATAGACAGTAAAATTGTCTGGTGTTATAGACAGGGTAAAATAATCTGGTGTTGGACAGAATAACACGGTGTGCTACACTGCTACTGACAGAATAAAATGGTCTGGTGTTAGACAAAGTAGACCCAGTCGTCATAATTCAGAGACTGGTACGAGTCATGGGTAGTGCATTTGCATGCAGCCCTCCAAAACACCATCGAATATACTTGCATAAAACATTATATCATTCACGCAGGAAATCAAAAAGTACTCTCGACACATTGGTATGTCAGACAGAATGGCACCAATCACAACAATTGTGGTAACTGGACTATGCCATGTCGTACTGTGCGGCATGCAGTGAAGATGACTAGTGCTGGAGATCAAATCTATATTGATTATGCACAAGGAAGACCTTATATGGAATGTGAAAATGTAACACAATCAACATGCTCTATCGTGTTGAATAAGACGATTTCATTTCACGGGATTAATGGACGACCAATAATAAAATGCAAGAAAAGTTGCAAACTTTTTGTAATAAAAAACTCGAGATTGGAAGTAACCAAAGTCGCGTTCTATAATTTGGTATTCAGATCGACAAATACTGTAGCAGAATGCACCGAGGCGTTCGCATTTGAGCTCGTATTAGAGAATACAACTTTTGCAGATAACCCAATGGGCATACACAGTAGAAGTTGTGAAAACTGCTTCATTAATATAAACAATTCAACTTTCCAAGAAAAAACAAATTGGGCTATTTGGCTAAAATGCACTAACCTAACTGTCCATATAACAAACAGCGTGTTTAAAAGGAATCCGATTTTTCTCCAAACTATTTTCAACAAGTTGTATAAATATCATTGGCAAGTATTGGAGGTGTTTGTTCGTAATAGCGTTTTTGATGGAGAACACAGCGAAGTCCCTTCACATTTATTTGTAATAAAACCATATGCACTTGTACTTAATATCTCAATATGGGAATCGGCATTTGTTAATCATCTGGGAATGACACTAAATTTTAAGAACAAATTTATGAAATTTTCATCATTATTTATAAGCGATGAAAGTTCGAGTAAACGGAAAGGAACATACGTGTCTTTAAGGAATATCAGAGTAGAAAACAACTTGAATGAACTGCCTGCAGTTACTCTCGTGGCACGATTCACTATACATGCAGCTTTCGTGGTAGAAATTCTTAACAGTACTTTTAGGAACAACTCTGCTGCTCTGGTTGTCCGAACCTCTAACATAAATCGTGTGTATGTGCCCACTGGTAAAAATTCGAAGGTAATTATTTACAACAATACGTTTACCGGGAATTTCAATGGACAGAACTCAGAAAATTCGGTGCCAGCGATATTTTTCAACAGAGGCAAATATAAAGTGACGTCATGTCATTTCCATGACAACAAGGCGGGAAAAAGCCCGTTTTATGCTGTCGTCGCCGTATCTGATGCGTCGCATGTGGAATTTTGCGAGTGCTACTTTGAAAACCGCCAAACCGTTTCGTCGGCGGCTCAGCTCTATGCGTATGGACCGTCCTCCGTCTTATTCAATGGAAAAAATATATTCAATATCATTGATTTAAACATGGGACAAATGGTTTTTCTACGCGTACCTTCCAGTAAAAACATCGTACTCGTTATTAGGGATAATTTCACAGTCCTATGTCCGCAAGGGTATGTGTTAAATTCTCAAAAAACCTGTAACGTTTATGAAAACATCATATATTGTACCTATATCTACATAACTTGCACGAAGTGTCCTCCGAAAACGTATGCTCTAAAAAGAGCGAAATTCATTTACAACACAAGCAATCACATCAAATGTATGCAATGTCCAAGAGGTGGGAACTGCATCAGTGGTACAGTCAAGGCCAAGCCAAATTTCTGGGGGTACAAAACTAACACCTCAATAACCTTTGCGCAATGCCCGCCGGGATATTGCTGTGATTCCAATGATTGCGTCAGCTATGATAGTTGCCATGGTAACAGAACTGGAACGCTCTGTGGACGGTGTTCAGGAGGAATGTCAGACAGCCTGTTTAGTTCGCAATGTACTGCAAATGCAAAATGCTCGGGGTCGTTATTCATTCCCAGCGCACTCGCGATGCTACTTCTATACTTAATCTTCTTTCTCTACCACGAAGAGATTGTTGGCATTCTCAGAAAAAGTCTTTTTGGCAGTTTGAGTATTTTTAAAGCACGGAAACAAACTGATAGAAACGTAAGCAGTAAGCGAATGCAAAGCAGCGGATTACTTAAAGTGATTTTCTATTACTACCAAGTTGTACGGTTGCTTCGGAGCACAGTGGGACCTCAGGATAGCAGTCAAATCATTGCTAAACTTGACGACATTGTTGCCAGAATCTTAAATATGGTTTTAGTCGATGTTCCATCATTTAGTTGTCCTGTCAAAAATCTCCAGTCTGTTCAGAAAGTTGCCATGCTGCATTCTGTGGGATACTGTTTGTTAGTTTTACTAGGAATCCTTTATCTTGTAACAAATGTAGTTCAAATGGTGTTAAAACATGTAAAATCTGTTCGCAACGAGATGAGGTCTCTGGTAATAAATGAGACCCAACCGCGCCCATCAAAGTTCAAAGCACGTATCGCCTCAGCCTTCACCTACATCTCATTATTAATGTACGCTTCTTCGACTCAACTTTGTCTCTCTCTTCTTCACTGTGTACCAGTTGGTAACAACCAAGTTTTATTTCTTGATGGTAATATCAAATGCTACCAAACATTTCAATATTTTCTTCTTGCTTATGTGGTGTCATCCGTATTACCATTTTGTCTTGTGCCTGTGCTTGGTGCGTACCTTTTAAAGATGGATCGTATTTCTGTGGCGCAGTTTTGCATCGCATGTATATTTCCATTGCCATTTTGTTGTTTTTGGGCATACTTGCTGGTCAGAGATTATCGCTTTCATAAAAGAACTAGCAATAATACAATGGAATCTGGCAGAGTCGTTAGTGGTATTCGCGAAGACGATCAGGAAAACGGATCTCATGGAACATGTTCAGCAGACGACTCTGGATGTTGCCAGGGGGCACGTCAGCACAACTGTTGTTTGGCAACAACACACGAATCCGAAAGCAGTCAAACGCTTTTAGAGAATAGCCTGACATCCGAAAGCTGTGAAAGCATAGCCAATAAGGCCTCCGAACAACATGTATTAAAGACAGCCATTCTTCGAGTCCTCCTTGGTCCTTTTCGACCTCACAAAGCATTCCTATGTTTTGGCGACTCTATTCTCCCATGGGAAGGTTACTTGATATTCCGAAGACTGGCACTGATTCTCGTATTGACTTTTGCACACGACAACAGACTCAAAATGATGTTGACGTTAACACTTTGTGTCGCCATTCTCACATCTCACATGTACATTAAACCTTTCACTCGACCATGTGACAACGCGATTGAGGCACTTTCACTTTCTACTTTGACCGTTCTTTGTGGGTTTACTTTGATCAAAAACCTTTATTATGGCGAGGATATGTCTTCGTTGTCAGATACTGTGAATTTAATCCATGTATTTAACAAGTTGGAAAATATCGTAGTTGTTGCTCCATTGGTGATCTTAGTGCTTATCGTAACATTGTCTGTATTGGGAAAGTTGTTGTTGTTAATTCGAAAGTGTCTAAGATCCTGTAGAAACTGAACGTAGTTGTGTGCCTTCAAACCTTTTAGCAGTTATTTGGTAAGCGAAGGAGTAGAGACCCAGTAAGGAACGTACAATTCTAGTTAATTAATAGTAAATATAGAATATATCAAAAAGCAGTTACTTTGTGAAACTTTGTAAAAATAGAATACTTATTTTTCAACCGTATTATGATTGTGACTTTCTTACCGCAATATCGAAAGACATAAACATGGGAAACGACTTTAAAAGTAGAACCAAGTGTTTTCAAGAGCGGAGATTTGCCTTCGGTTCCAGTGTTATGCCAATTTTACATAAAGGGTAACAATTTTACATATCAATCAGTTATGTCCAAATTGCAGTTAAGTTAGTCGGGTTTATTTAGTTAGTTTAGTTCTAGTCTTGTTGGTTTAGCAATTTCGTCACAGCCACGGGGAAGCCTGCATAAATTTTTGACAATTCACTTGGCACAAGACACTTCTAAACTGATATTATCACGCAGTACAGAAAGTACATTATGCACGTTTAGCCAAGCGAAGCTAAGCTAAGCCATAGGAATGAAAGTCAGATCTATGACTTTCATTTTACAAAAGAAGACAAAGTACTTGAAACATTGGATTAAGTGGCGTTTTACATGTCCTTCTGCCTTCACTTTCATACGTTTTTGAAGATCTTAGGTCATGAAAAGCTTTTGACATGCTGTTCTGCAGTATTTTAGCTGTGATATTGTTAATCTTTCAAGGTAAGTGTGAACGCACTTTTGAACTAAAAGTAGAGATTAGAAATTTCCCCTATAGTGTTTGCATGTTTGATCATACTTTTTCTGTCTATTGCTACTGTGAAAGAGCATGTACAGTAATTACGAGTAAACACACAGACATCGATAAAACGAAATAACGTACTCGTAAACCGGAGCCGGGGTACTTATTACGCGTACATTTCGTGATATTATTTCAGTTCATTTTGTTTTAACTACATGACAATCACACTCGTTTCCCAAGACACATAGAACACTTTCAGTGTTCCCGGAAAAAAATAGTATGGCGTTAGAAAGAATAGAAAGAATTGAAATAATAGAATAGTCTAGATAATGATATAATCTCGAATGGTCTCATGTGGCAGCGTAGATTGATAGGAAAGCAAACGTTTCGAGCGAAGGCCCTTCGAATGAAATGCGTTATTCTTCGTATCATTCACAAATGATACCACGTATTACAAAAAGTACTTTACATTAAGGCAAGCTCAAGCTAAGCTAATAGTCTGTAGAATATTAATATTGATAATTATTAATATTATCACGCAGTACGTGATAATATTATGCGTACGCCTAAACTAATATCTGCACCTAATTGAATGCAGGTAATGCATAACATCAATTTATGTATTGCGTAGAACGGGGCGTAGAATCTCAAAGATTTTCTCAATATTCACGTCTGAAATGTTTATAATTACACATTTGTATATAAACAACACTGTTTCGCTCCCTCCTAACTCTGTATAGTGAATATACCATCAAAATAATATCGGCACTTGATTATATTAAATGCCCGTAATGCATAAAATCAATTTATATATTTGGTAAAATCTCAAAGATTTTCTCAATATTTACGTCTGAAATGTTTATACATTTGAAAAAAGCACTGTCTAGCTCCTTCCTAGCTCTGTATAATGAATATACCGCCTAAATAATATCGATACTTGATTGAATGCCCGTAATGCATAACATCGGTTTATATATTGCGCAGATTCACAAAGATTTACTCAATATTCACGTCTGAAATGTTACAATTATACACTTGAAAACAACACTGTGTCGCTTCTATTAATGGTCGCTCCTTCCTAGCATCGTCACGTCATCGATCGTAATCTACGGCATGATAGCGCATGCGCATTTGTGCTGCTAAAGAAAAAGTCGGGTGTTCCGGGGTAAAGATCCTTTACACAACATGAGAAGCGAATGTTATAAAAATTACAAAAAATTACAATAACGACAACGATTCCTCGAAATTTTTGTGAACTTGGCAAAAGATTATTTAATTAAATAAGACAACTGAAATTGCCTAAGTAACCTTCAAAGCACTAAGTACAATAAATCACTACAAACATAAATCGTATACACCCCCCGGAAAGTTTACTCTCTGCCTGAATGTATGAATAGACAGGATAGATATATAGATGTATGAATACATGCCTCGTCTCACCTTGCCACCTAACAGCAATAGTGCAAATTATTTATTGTATTGATATATAGTTATATCAACACTCGTGGAAGTTGGGAAAACTCGAAATTGTATGAAAACACTCCGCCCTTCGGGCGTCGTGTTTCCACACAATTTCTCGTTTTCCCAATTTCCACTCGTGTTGATATAACTGTATATCAACACGGAAAATGTTTTATATTTGTTAAATATCATTCATGCAGGAAATCAAAATGCACTCTCAACACATTGGTATGTCAGAAAGAATGGCACCAATCACAACAATTGTGGTAACTGGACTATGCCATGTCGTACTGTGCGACATGCAGTGATGATGTCTAGTGATGGAGATCAAATCTATATTGATTATGCACCAGGAAGACCTTATATGGAATGCGAAAATGTAACACAATCAACATGCTCTATCGAGTTGAATAAGACGATTTCATTTCACGGGAATAATGGACAACCAATAATAAAATGCAAGAAAAGTTGCAAACTTTTTGTAATAAAAAATTCGAAATTGAAAGTAACCAAAGTCGCATTCCATAATTTGGTATTCAGATCGGCCCACACTGTAGCAGAATGCACCGAGGCGTCCGCATTTGAGCTCGTATTAGAGAATACAACTTTTGCAAATAACTCAAATGGCATACACAGTACAAAGTCTGAAAACTGTTTCATTAATATAAACAATTCAACTTTCCAAGAAAAAACATATCGGGCCATTGGATTAAAATGCACTAACCTAACAGCCCATATAACAAACAGCGTGTTTAAAAGGAATCCGATTTCGCTCCAAACGTTTTACAAGAAGTCGTATAAATCTCATTCGCGAGTGTTGGAAGTGTTTGTTCGTAATAGCGTCTTTGATGGAGAACACAGCACTGTCTCTACGCATTTATTTGCAATAAAACCACAGCATGCACTTGTACTTAATATCTCAATATGGGAATCGGCATTTGTTAATCATCTTGGAATGACAAAGTCAAAGAACGGATTTTCATCATTATTAATAAGAGAGGTCGAGACACTCCGCAATGGAATATACGTATCTTTAAGGAATATCCGAGTAGAAAACAACTTGAATAAACTGCCTGCGGTTAATCTTATGCTAAGGTTCAGCATAGATGCACCTTTCATGGTAGAAATTCTTAACAGTACTTTTAGAAATAACTCTGCTGCTCTAGTTGTCCAAATGTCCAAAGTATATCATCGGATGTATGCGTCCACTGGTAAAATACCGACAGTGACTATACACAACAATACGTTCACGAGGAATTTCAATGGACGAGACTTAGAAAATTACGTGCCAGCGATATTTTTCAAAGAAGGCAAATACCGAGTGACGTCATGTCGTTTCTATGACAACAAGGCGGGAAGCCGGTTTTCTGCCGTTGTGATCGTATCTAAACTCTCGAACGTAACATTTCGCGAGTGCTACTTTGAAAACCACCAAACGGTTTCGTTCGCCGCTCAGTTATATGCGAAAGAACATTCATTTGTTTCCTTCAAAGGTAAAAACATATTCAATATACTCGCCTTGAAGACAGGAGAAACCATTTTTCTACGTATGCCTTTCTATAAAACAAGCCGAGTTCTTATTAACCATAGCTTCCAAATCCTATGTCCTCAAGGGTATGTGTTAAATTCTCAAAAAACCTGTAACGTTTATGAAAACACTATATGTTGTACCTATATTTACATAACTTGCGCGAAGTGTCCTCCGAAAACGTATGCTCTAAAAAGAGCGAAATTCATTTACAACACAAGCAATCACATCAAATGTATGCAATGTCCCAGAGGTGGGAACTGCATCAGTGGTACGGTCAAGGCCAAGCCAAATTTCTGGGGGTACAAAACTAACACCTCAATAACCTTTGCGCAATGCCCGCCGGGATATTGCTGTGATTCCAATGATTGCGTCAGCTATGATAGTTGCCATGGTAACAGAACTGGAACGCTCTGTGGACGGTGTTCAGGAGGAATGTCAGACACCCTGTTTAGTTCGCAATGTACTGCAAATGCAAAATGCTCGGGGTCGTTATTCATTCCTAGCGCACTCGCGATGCTACTTCTATACTTAATCTTCTTTCTCTACCACGAGGAGATTGTTAGCATTGTCAGAAAAACTCTTTTTGGCAGTTTGAGTATTTTTGAAACACGGAAAACTGATAGAAACGTAGAAAGTAAGCGAATGCAAAGCAGCGGATTACTTAAAGTGATTTTCTATTATTACCAAGTCGTACGGTTGCTTCGGAGCACAGTGGGACCTCAAAATAAAAATAAAATTATTGCTAAACTTGAAGACACTATTGGAAGAGTCTTGAATATGGTTTTAGTCGACGTTTCATTATTTAGTTGCCCTGTCCAGAATCTCCAGCCTGTTCAAAAAGCTGCTATCCTGCATTCTGTGGGATACTGTTTGTTAGTTTTACTAGGAATCCTTTATCTTGTAACAAGTGTGCTTCAAGTGTTCTTAAAACCTGTAAAACCTGTTCGCATCGAGATGAGGTCTCTGGTAATAAATGAGACCCAACCGCGCCCATCAAAGTTCAAAGCACGTGTAGCCTCAGCCTTCACCTACATCTCATTATTAATGTATGCTTCTTCGACTCAACTTTGTCTCTCTCTTCTTCACTGTGTACCAGTTGGTGACAAGGAAGTTTTATTTCTTGATGGTAATATCAAATGCTACCAAACATTTCAATATTTTCTTCTTGCTTATGTGGTGTCATCCGTATTACCATTTTGTCTTGTGCCTGTGCTTGGTGCGTACCTTTTAAAGATGGATCGTATTTCTGTGGCGCAGTTTTGCATCGCATGTATATTTCCACTGCCATTTTGTTGTCTTTGGGTATACTTGCTGGTCAGAGATTATCGCTTTCATAAAAGAACTAGTAATAATACAATGGAATCTAGCAGAGTCGTTAGTGGTATTCGCGAAGACGATCAGGAAAACGGATCTCATGGAACATGCTCAGCAGACAACTGTGGATGTTGCCAGGGGGCACGTCAGCACAACTGTTGTTTGGCAACAACACAAGAATCCGAAAGCAGTCAAACGTTCGAAGACAATAGCCTAAGAGCCAATGAAGCCTCTGAACAACATGTATTAAAGACAGCCATTCTTCGAGTCCTCCTTGGTCCTTTTCGACCTCACAAAGCATTCCTATGTTTTGGCGACTCTATTCTCCCATGGGAAGGCTACTTGATATTCCGAAGACTGGCACTGATTCTCGTATTGACTTTTGTCCACGACAACAGACTCAAAATGATGTTAACGTTAATACTTTGTGTCGCCATTCTCACATCTCACATGTACATTAAACCTTTCACCCGACCATGTGACAATGCGATTGAGGCACTTTCACTTTCTACTCTGACAGTTCTTTGTGGGTTTACTTTGATCAAAAATCTTTATTATGGCGAGGATATGTCTTCGTTGTCAGATAGTCTGAATTTAATCCATGTATTTAACAAGTTGGAAAATATCGTAGTTGTTGCGCCATTGGTGATCTTAATGTTTATCGTAATATTGTCTGTATTGGGAAAGTTGTTGTTGCTAATTCGAAAGTGTCTAAGATCCTGTAGAAACTGAACGTAGTTGGGTACATTTTAGTAATTATTTGGTAAGCGAAGAAGTAAAGACCCAGTAAGGAACATATAATTCTAGTCATGTAATAGTAATATGGAATATATCAAAAAGCAGTAATTGTTATGTTGTAAAAATAGAATTCTTATTTTTCAACCGAATGATCATCGTGATATTCTTAAATAAATGTTTGTACTTACATTTTCATTCAAAGTCACATCTGATTCGCTTTCTTCATTGTCAGTTTTCAAATCATCTTGTTTATCCGTTGTTTGACCGACTGTCGGCGACTGTTCCACTTGGCATTCCGCATTACCACCAGCATTTAAATTTTCTAAATCTGTTTGATCAATGACTTCTGTTTTACTATTCTCATTATGGGTACTCGTTTGTTCTATCAAAGGAAAACTTAAAGTGTGACTAGCCCAAAATATAATTTTTGGTATGTGTAATATTTGGGTCATTCTAAGAAGAAATATAATATATCTTTATATAGTAAAAAACCTCATCTTGGTCAACTTTTTCACTGTGAAAGTTTCCGGATATGACGTCACTAGGTGAATTTTTGGTACAAAAAAACAAAGGAAAACTCATTTGCAATTCACCTAATGACATCATATCCGGAAACTTTGACAGTGAAAAAGTTGATCAAGATGGAATTTTGTATTATAAAGATACATTACATTTCTTCTTCGAATGACCCAAATATTACACATACAAAAAATAATATTTGTGGTTAGTCGCACGTTAAAATTCCGTACATTTTAGCAGTGTTGGATTACACTATCAAAGTTTCTGTGAAGACGGTAGGAATTTTGCATACGAGTAAATTCTACGTTTTGAAGGGCCCTTACAAATCTTTCAAAATTTACAATTTACAACACATATCACAGAAACTTTGAAAGTGTATACCAGCCTTTAGAGACGACCTTTGATTCAAGGGCGGATTTTCATTTTCTTTCGGCTGGGGTTAGGCGTTAGGGTTAAAGACTTTCACACAAAATAAGAGGGGTGAAGCGAAATTTTGGCGGGGTTGAACACTTTATAAGAGGGGTTAGAGAGATTCTAGAGGGGTTTAACCCCAGTAAATCCGCCCATGCTTTGATTACGGTCAATTGGTAAGTTTAATACTCACCTACAATATTTTTACAAGTCACCTCAGGTAAATCATCGCATTTCTTGTCCTCATTTTCAATTATTCCTTTTGATGTATTATTATTAATTTCCACTTTCTCAACTTCATTTCTATCAGTTGAATTTCTTTCCGTGGTTGGCCTTCCTATGCTTGTCCCGATCACACAGCTTACGCCATCAAATGTTTTCCTGCAGGAGAAACAGAATAAAACGAAATGAAAATAATAGAATGAATAGTCTGTAAGGGACCGGTCATAAAGTAACTGCTAGGGTGGGCTGGAGTGATTTGGGATGGGCCATGGAAAATCTTTGGGCATTTTCGATGGGCCGCCAATTTTTTTGTATGTCCACGGTTGGGCCACCAAACAAAAACCCAACATGGGCAGATATTAAATTAATAATAGAAGTAACTAAAACTATCCAAATTATTAAATACAAATGATGTTATTGAAGCCAGTACTTTGTTTTATACAACAACAAGAAGTGATCGTCGAATCACAGCAAATACAACCAAATGGAGAACAGCTCAGTGTCGTAATTGGTGATGAATTTGTTGGTCAACTTGGTGCAATTATGTTGGTCGACTTGGTTTATTATAAAAGTGTATTTTCCCAATTTAGATTGGGTGGGTGGGTCATGAAATAAATTTGGTAAGAATAGATGGGCTTTGAAATTTTTATCTACATCCTAAGATGGGTCACCAAACTTATTGGAAAAATTTGTGATTTACCTCCAGCCCACCCTAGCAGTTACTTTATGACCAGTCCCTAAAGCTTGCAATATCCTACAGTGACGTGAGCAAATACATATACACCATGTCTTCAATAAACCTCGTTCAAATGTCATAATATGCTGGCAATGATTGATGCTGACCTACCAAGATAACAAGTACTGATCATAGATATCTTATATACACTAGATAGTGCATCTAATTATTCTGCAATTCAAAAATTGAAGCCGTGATTGCAGACTCGGGATATTCCCATGAAATGAGAAGACTCGTATGTTTTCTATTTATTAAACAGGGAACTTAAACATTAAGTTAAAACTATTCCAAATATATTTTCAAACTATTCAAATGATGAAAGTTATAGTGTTGTTTTTTAAGCGTTTATTAGCGAGTGGGAAACTCCAACATGGCCGCCATCTATTCAAATGGGGGTAACCGCTGGAATATTCTTGGCTTCAATTTTCCTAAAAGAGATGCGCTATCTAGTTAATATAAGATATCTATGGTATTGACCAAACGACTCTGAACAACCGACCAATTGACCAGGTTGACCAAATGCCCAACCAATTCAAACAACTAACCAATCGACGGACGTACTAACCGACTGACAAACCAACCAAACAATGGACTGACTGGCCGGCCAATCAACCAACCCGGTCAATCAACCAACCTGACCAAACAACCAACCCGGCCAACCAACCAATCTGGTCGATCAACCAACCCGGCTGACCAACCAACCCGGCTAACCAACCAACCCAGTCAAGTACAACCAACCTGGCCGACCAACCAACCCAGCCCCAAAGTAATATTAGGTCCTTACTGTAATTTAGTAAGGACCAACCGTCCCACACCCACCTTTCAGAATTCTGTGTTCTTTTCTTCATTGCCCAAAGTCGTTTGGCTTGCATACTGCGAAGTCTACTTTTCTGTAAAGTATTTCGCGAAGATTTTGTTTCTTTCTCGTTCATTCTCCGTCTTTTTTCGGCAGTTCCACCAGCAAGCCTTGCCGTGTTGCTGTGGTCACGAATCACAACAGATGAAACGGTTTTGGTAGCATGGTTATTGTCTTGCTTCAATTCTTCCTGCAGTAAGATGTTGTAGACCGCAAATATGGAATCACATTGTCTCGACTCAACAGCTAAGCTGACTTCAGTTCTTGATAATTCCATAATGGCAGCAGTTGCCTTTATCAACTGTAATGCATAAAAATATCCCATTTGTTAATTTCACGGAACTTTCGACCCTTTGAAATTAATGATTCTCAGTTGAGCGCAAGCGCTCTTTCCGAACCCATTTCAACTCACCTTTTGTTTCTTGCCTCTGTCAACATCAGGTGACCTGAATATCGCGAGTTTATTCCGTCCTGAACACAACCAGGGGTGTGCCATGATGTTTTGTATTGTGTACCGTCTGCTTGACTCAGGTTGAAGTATGTTGGATAATAGAACAGCACATTCTGGAAAAATTTTAAAAAGGTGTTCCTGTAGTGCTTGTTATTTATTGGCATGGACAGATTTTCTGGAGGGTGCAGGGGGTTCGCACCCCACCCCCCAAAAAACGTTATTTTGCACCCCCCCCAAAAAAAAATGTTCCCCACCCTACCAATAGAAGGTCCACCCCCCAAAAAATAAATTAAATGCTCATTGGGATAAATGACAGTAGTGTGATGGAAATACAGATTCTGAACTAAGTAAGACTAAAAACAAGGAGTTTGAACTAAATAAGACCAAAAATCTCAAAATTTCCTGAGCTTCGTCCCTTTACCCCCATTAGCAACTGTGCCCCCACACCGTTGCTGCAGCTTGTTCAGCGGCGCAACGCACCCCGTCACTCAACCCCCCTAAATTTCGCCCCCCCCCCCCCGAAGCAAAATCTGAAAATCCGTCTATGTTTATTGGTCCAGTACACAAAAACCAAACGTTTTTAAAGACCCCGGATCGACTCCCCTAGAATATGAGTCCCTCAACAGTGACCTTGGATATTTTCCCTTCACGTTTTTCTGAAGACGATTCTGTGATGTAAACAGTAACATACCTGCATTTAAATTCTTCATTTTTTCCTGATGAACGCTGGTTAGTCCTTTCGAAATCAGACCGACCAATTTTCCATAATTACCATTTCTACAGAAGAAACAAAATCCTAATTTCATCAATGGCAATAGGTAAAACACGAATGCAAGGAGGATAACACTGGTAAACAAAAAAAAACAGTGAACCACTAAATCCCTAGTATATTCACGCTATTTCCCATAGCAAGAATTTTGAAAATTCTGTTAATTTTGAGCTAATATTATGCAAATTTTTAGGTATATCCATTCCTTACCTAAACGGAAGCTGGCCAATTAACATTCCATATAATATAATCCCCCTAAAAATGATAAATATAGAATTATAAAAGAAACCAGAAACAGCATGGTATAATATATTGTCTTAACCCATTTAACGCCAGCACGAGCAAAATCAAATTTACAGAGTAAAATAGCACAGTAGGGCGCAATGCAACTTAAAGGGTTCATCAAATATATTCATACTTACAAACTCCAGACGTCAACTTCTGTGCCATATTTACAGTCTTTTCGAAAGAGTTCCGGCGCCGCGTATTCCGGTGATCCGCATTTCGTGCTAAGAAATTCTCCCTTGGAGAAAACATTGCTGAGACCAAAATCTAATAACAACAAGAATTATATATACAAATTATGCAGCTTGCTAAAAATGGCGAGTATACGATACTGTTTGGTAGGCAGTTTAACTAAGCTTCTTTTTGTATATACATCAAACCCCATTCACCAAATATAAAAAAAGGTAATTCCGATAACTCACCGATAATTTTAACCATTTTTTTGTCAGCTCCTTGCAACAATATATTTTCCATTTTCAAATCCCTAGTAAAAAATTGTTGAGAAAAGACTTGAAAGTAAAATATTGATTGTTGGTCCTTGCATTATAAGTCACTACAATCTATATATAACCAAATACACAACAGCATATAGGTTATACGTAATGATTATGAATGTTTATTCATCAATTATCAAGGCGACGCACCAATAAAATACACGTGCTAGAATGTGGTTAATATATTCTTTATTTTTATTAATTAAGCCGGTTAGTAATTTGTGATGGTAGTATTTATGACACAACGGTTAGGTCTTCTCCAAGTACACGCGTAAAAATATCACATCTTGTAACAAGTCTGCCAACAAGCCGTCAACAAGATGTATTCGCACTGCTTCTCACAAATTGTCAATAGGTTTGGAACAACTTGTTGACACCTTGAAACAACCTTGTCGAACTTATCAGACTTGTTGCAAGGTTGTTCTGACAAGTCCGTTACATGCTTGATATAACAAGATTGTTACAACCTTGTGTTGACGATAATGCCATCAAGATTGCTACAAGTTGTTAACAGCTTGTTTCAAACTTGTTACAACAAACTGGGAACAAGCAATGCGAACACAACTTGCTGACAGCTTGTGAACAGACTTGTGACATCTTGTTTGCAGACTTGCTACAACTTGTGCGTTTTTATGTGTGTACTCCAGTGTTCTCATGCAGTAACACTTGATCAATATGAACCTCTAGGGAGAACAGTTGATACAGCTATCCAGTATCAATAAAGTTAATTTAGTTTAGGTTTCCTGTTGCATATTCTGGTAATTGACAAGACAGAAAAATTATTCAAAATTATTCAGAAGTTCACAGGTTACTACCTAGACTAGACCACCGAGTCATTTAGTAATTCAGTATCATTTTCTGTCCACTCCCAGAAAATCATGTTCTAAATATAACCATGATAAAATAGGAAGATAGCTTTCAAGCTGTGAGCATCGCCGCGGTACGCTTATCCAACACGTGTTTAATGACACGCTTCACGCACTGGTAAGCGCGCGCACGAGGCTGCGTGCACACGATGATCAATCTCATTAACGTAATTGTCAAATTTCAAACAAGGTCAAACGCGATCCAACATCTCAGGCTAACATCACCCGACAATGCGTTCAATTAGGCTTTCTCACGAAGGCCAAAATCCGCCATTTTTGGGGTACTGTCTGCCCTCGTGAGAGATTCAAGACAATTCAAACAACGTGAAAAGCGACTTTTAAAAGTTGTAACAGTAAATTTACCATTATACAAACAACTACAATACTATGAAAAAGTTGTATTTCGTGGTGCGGAGACTCTCGAACGTGCGGAAGAGGCAGTAATTGCCCGTTTACTACACAAGTCTGAAACAATTGTTATCACCTTGTTACAAAGTTGATGACGGTAACAGACTTGCTACAAGTTGTTCCAATAAGACTAATACAGGTTGTTCATAACAGGTTGCTACTTGTTGTCATAAATCAGACTTGTTGAAACAACTTGTTGCGAGTCTGTTGACCTCAACAATCTTGTTCGAGATTTGTCAACAATCTGTGAGATTTTTACACTGTGTAGCCTTGTAACGTGAATAGGTCATGCGTAAGCATGCATCAGAGGTGTATTGCTCTGAAAACCAGAGGTGTGTTGCTCTCAAAATCACTTCAATATATCCAGAGATTCGGGGATTATTTTCCAAACTTTCGGCCCTCAAATTTTTTTAGAGTGATTTTGGAAGAGATTTTGCGACTTTCAAGGATTCCATATTTTCGAGATTTATTGGCAAATTTAGGAATTTTGTTGGAATTTTGCAACAAATTTTAGCAGGATTTCAGGATAATTTTAGAAGATTTTGAGGATTTTGGAAGAAGTGTAGGAGGATTTTTGGATCAATACACCTCTACAATAGTGATATTATGTAATAGCAGGTAATAGCTTAACTTAAGCAATCAATCTAAATATTAATGCAAATATCAACACGTGGTTACAAACATCGCCCGGAAACACTAATCCCTGGCCACGTGCTCACATGGGTTTTCCCTTAATGTTTAATCAAGCATGCAATCTGTCGGTGGTGCATCCAAATTTTGGCACAGAAACAGGCAATTAAGTTTATCATTTGGGATCATTAGGATGACATTTACACCTCATAAATGATGGAGGCGAGCCAGAACTGATATAGCTTGACCTTAACAAGGTTATTACAGGTGGTATTCACAGAGTGGCTCGCTTTCCCAAACAACATTAAATGGATTTCGCACATTATTTTTCTCATTAAGTTCAAAATTATATTTTGCAGTGCAAATTAAATATATGTGCACATCGAAGACATGAAAAGGCCGAGTATGATACTAATGATACGACGAGTGTTTACTGAGTTTCACTTACAGATTCAGCCTTCCACCTGTGAGCCTATTTGGAAAACTTTCATGCAGGCCTATATACTAGGCCAGATCTGCGGTAGTCATTGGCGAGAACTCGCCTAGATGGGCCAGCCTTTCTATCCTTTTTCTATTTAAATTTCAAATATATAGCATGCTAGGTCTCGCCTAGGAAGACCAGCCATACATACAGGACTCGTATATTAAAACACTCCCCAAGTTGTCTTCACAGACGTGACAAAGAGCTTAATAATTGAAGTCTAATCCCTTGAGTAACGATCGTTACTGGGTCTAAAGGCTTTGTTTACACTATCAAAGTTTCTGTGATCACGGTAAGAATCTCCCAATAAGAATCTCCATAAGAATCACAGTAAGAATCTCCCTACGAATCACAGTAAGAACCCCCCCCCCCGGACGAGTAAAATAGTCTGGCGTCAGACAGAGTAAAATAAACTGGCGTTAGACAGAAATAATAAAGTAGGGTGCAACTGGGCGCATTGCCACTTAAAGGGTTAACAGGGTGCATGGGCAGAGTCTGATTGACCCATTGAGGGGCAGCACTCCCCCTGACGAGTAAAATGGTCTGGCGTTAGACAGAGTAAAATAATCTGGCGTGAGGCAGAGTAAAATAATCTGGCGTTAGACAGAAATAATATAATAAAGTAGGGTGCATCTGGGCCCATTGCCACTTAAAGGGTTAACCACTGCAACTACAATTATTCCTCGGCCGGCACCGCCCGCCGCCACCCGCAAATAAACACCTGATACGCAGGCTATTATTCACTTACCTATGCACAATACGTCGGTGATGTAGATAATCGACAACGGAGACAATCTGTTCAAAATACCACCTCGCATCTTCTTCAACTAACTTGCCTTCTGTTTTCTCTCGTACAAACGTCAGTAAGTCTCCGCCGTCCACATATTCCATAACTAAACAACAAGTGTCTTTCGCCTTGAACGCTTCGTGTATTTTTACTATACATGGGTGGTTCAGTTTGTTCAACGTGGAGACTTCGCGCTGACAGTTTCGTCGCACGATCGCCGCTTTCTCCCCGTGAATTTCTGTTATCTTCACTGCAACCTATGGAGGATTTTGAAAAATCTAAATCTGTGTTCACATTTTTTTATTTCTTTAATGTAAAAGAGTTTCTCGTTAACGAGGGCGTCTGGCGTTTGACAAAGTTAAAACATTGAACTATAAATAAAGTGGAAGGCTAACTGCTATGATGAAGGCCTATGATTTGATGAAGCCAGAATAGTTATGAGCAGAAATACTTGACCCCAAACGTTGGGCTATATTTCAAATTGAAGCTATTGAAAATTGCTATTCGGTGTGGAAATTTCAAGACTTCAGGGAAAAGAAAAATATTTAAAAAATACAAAAACTATTGCAAAATGGCAAATTACCGGCAATTATTTTTGTAGGTTTTAAATATTTCCCTTTTTTAATAGCCAAAGTCTTGAAATTTCTACACCAAATAGAGTTTTTCAATAGTTTCGGTTTCATATACAGCACAAGGTTCAGTGTTGAGTATTTCTGCTCATAACTCAGAAAAACTAAAATGCACTGGCTTCAATCCCCCCCCCCCCTGAGTTAGCCTTCTAGTTTATTTATAGTTTAATGAGTTAAAATAGTATATATATACATGAACTCGTGGTTAGAGCTCAACAACTGGACTCTGTAACTCAGCTGGTTCGAGCGCTGCACCGGAATCGCAGAGTCGCTTGTTCGATTCCTGTCAAAATTCACACTCGAGCTCTCCATCAACAAAATCCTTCAATAAAAAGGCCGCATTGTGGAATATTGCCTCTTAATGGGTTAAAGAGCCATGGGCAAATATGTTGTATAGGTTTAAGCCTGGTTTCCATATGGTCGTAACGGTCGTAAAGATTGAGTCACGATGTTTCTCAACAGCCGAAATACAACATTTTAGAACTGAAAATACGCGGAGTTATTATAACTAGAGAATATACTTATGATTTACATGTGGTTGACAGGTATAAACTATATTATAAACTGGCCGTTGAGAAAGATCACGACTCTATATTAACGACCATATTGAAATCAGGCTTTAGTCAATCATTGTATACCAATCGTGGCCTATATCCTATATTTTTTGTAGTTCAAATGGCTGCATGGGATGATCGTAAAAAATACGGAGCAGAGGCGTAGAGGCAAGAAACGTTTACTTCAAGATTTAGCCCGCGGTAATTTTAACTACAAATCTCCCACATATATAGGGGCGTCATTAAACGATCGAGGGTTGGTTAAATTAAAAACACGAGTGTTTTCGATAACATACGTCGAGTATTTCTATAGCAACAAACACAACAAAAATCAACATCCCGCGCGTACATTTAACTGCTGAATGGGCCGGTTTTTCTCATCAATACGAAGTAGTTTTAAAACTAAAGCTTTCAATTATCGCCCACTTATACAAGCGTGAAAATGATTTGCTTTCGCAAAAATAGTTTTACAGTTCCCATGTAAATGAAATCATCTTCCATGAGAAAGAACCTCTCAATCGATCATTGATTTTTTTCGATAAAAAAAGGGAAATTATATATATATATTTCAATGAACAGAACTCAGACGTCGAAATTCTCCTTATATTTTTCAGATAGTTGCATACCAACAAAAGCCTAACTATAAGTATTTTACGATTGAGGAATAAAATGGTTAAACATAAAACAGAGTCAAACAACAAAGTTGCAGAGAGCATTATGGCATATTGCCGCTTATATAATGAGTAAAATGCATTGTAAAAAAAGTAGTTTTTTCTTGGAGTGAAATCTTGGAGTGGATTGGTTGATTTAGCAAGTGGTATATAGTGAAATTCTTGAAATTGAAACTGATATTTCACTCTTTCCTGATGTAATTAAAAATATTATCGACTATAGCCTTTTGAAATATTAAAAGATCAAAATAGGAAAAGAGTATATATGAAACAAAAGCGCATCCTTAGTTTGCTAATTACACACAAGTACCTTTATATTAGTTAGTGTATGCAGCGCCAACTCAACGAAGCCAAAATGTCCTTTTCCGAGTGTTTTGCCGACAAAATGGTAATTTCCCAACTTTTTAATTTGATTTTCCCTCATTTTCGCTTGTTTATCTTCAAGCCTGTTTACACGTCACATATTTCGCAATGTTTTTTTGACATAATGAGGACATCTGGTGCGCGGGTTGATTTTCCGCGCTTCTCATTGGCCAGCGCGATAATGGGACGTGCGTCATCTAATAAGGAATTATTGAGCCGACAAATCGAACGCGCGCGTGCAAAATTTGATGGGAAAACGAGGGCATGTTTTTTATGGAAAAACATCGCGTTTATTTTATATTTCGCAAAGCTTTGAATCCGTAAACTCGGGTCCTTGTCAATACGAATAATTTACAAGACCGTATTTGAATCAAAAGCTTTGCAGACATACATAAACCTGGCGCTTTCCACAACTCAAAACAAGCGTATTTGTCGCCCACTGACATGCATGTTTGTCGCCATTCACTGAACATACAAGGCTTGACATGAGGTTTTCCTCAGCCCGAGCTAGGGAACGGTTAACCAAAAAAGGTCCGAAACAATTTTCTGAATTAGTTGTGTAAATTAAGAGGTCGCAAGAAAACATTTTGTGCGCTTAATTTTTAAACATAGATTTCGGATTTCAGTTCGAGTCCGGTGTTTTTTGTTGACTATTCCGTAATTATAGGTTAAGATTACTAGGGAAATGTTTAGAAATAGTCTCTAAGGAAATCGGGGAAAATTAAAACTGGTTTACAAAGCTACTGTATCAAGTTTTTCGTTAAAGTGTGTTTAATCTATATGTGTAAAGTATCGGTTACATTTGTCTCAAAAATCGATTTCAAAATATTTATTGATAAAGTATATGTGTTGTTTCTAAAAAAGAAACGTTTTTTGTAGTATAAAGTGTTTCAAATTTATCTTATAACATCATCTACAATCAATCGACGCCTTATGTAGACTCTTAAATTTACCTGCAAACTTAGAATTTAAAATTTTTAAAGATTATATCAGTGATTTTAATAGTTGTTTTTGTAATTTAACCAACCTTAATTACTTTTGTGCCACGATAATGTTAATGTAGAATAAAATATGATAATCCCTAAATGCATCAATGCAATCTGTTTTGATGAAAATCGTCGGGGTTGAAAGTAGAACGACACAAGATATGTGGGTAAAAACATACAATATTAAATAAATTGCAAATGAGTAACATGACATTGATTTATAGGGGGCGATAAATTACGTCAAAGATGTCGCAAAGCGGGGGTTAGTTTTTCTAATTAATTTGCGTCCCGTTTTTTCGAGTATTTGCGAGCATTTTCCGTGCAATGCTTGTTTATTGCTGCCATGCAACCGTGCGATTTCGTTGCCGGAGTATACCCGCTTGTACATTGCCTATCATGTGACAGTACTGCACCAAGTCGTACCAATCTCCTCCACCGGCCGAGTTATGAAAACGACAAAATAAATCGATTCTGTTCTCTCCAACATTCTCAATCTATGCCAATGTAGCTTCTCAACGTTCCTCAACGCTCTAAAGGAGGTTCTCTTGTCGAAAAGCACTTGATTTAGCAGATAACTATTCCCCATATGCCATTCATTGCCCCGTGCACTTAAGATATTGCACAACGGCCAGTAATCTCGTAAAAAGTGGGGTTTCATAATTTCACACAGTCTGTCATTTCGTAGAGTGAATACCCAATTGATCTTTCCTTGCTGATCCTAGAAACACCTTTTACACTGGTCGTAGAGATAGTACCACAATATTTTTACTCCAAGACCCAGAGCCCGGTAACTGAAGAAGCTTCAGCTACCGTGGAGCTATTATATGGAACGATCTTCCAATCAGATTTCTGGCTTCAATACAGTCTTTAAAAATTCACTTTTTAACTTTCAAATTTAATACTCAGACTGGAAAATAGTCAGTTGTAAATATTAGTTGTAAATATTATTAATAATTGATAGGTTTATATATATATATATATATATATATATATATATATATATATATATATATATATATATATATATATATATATATATATATATATATATATATATATATATATATATATATATATATGTTAAGTTATACTTGAATATATATATGTTAAGTTATACTTGAGTTTAATTTCTTTTTAACAGTTTTTTGCCACGATTCCAGGGTCACTGAAACAGAGACGGATTTTCATATTTTCGTTGGGGGGTGGATAAATATCTGGGGGG
>CACRXK020004457.1:15006-31670 GCA_902702795.2 Paramuricea clavata | reverse complement strand
AATTCAAACCGATTTTATAGCCTTCCAAAGTGGCCATTTTTGGCACTTCCTGTGCGAACTTTTGATCGGCCATGTTGATGCCATGTGACGTCATAAGATGAACACGATTTTATCATGGCGTATTAAAATTATAGTAAAACCAACAAACGCGGAGACGAAGGCCGTGTTTCTGGCAGTTCTAACTTAGATTATTGCACGAATTCTGAACAGCCTGAAGGAATACCCATGCATCCATTTCCCAACAAAGAAACAGATCCACAGAGTGAAAGAAAGGCAGTGAATTTTATCCGTAAACATTGACCGCGGGTTTTCACGCATCTGCGAACCTAGTAGTGTTTTGATTGACCCCGTTTTGAAGATTCGTGCTATCTCTTATTTTCATCGACAAAACCTCGTAAAATGGAAAGAATACTGAAGGAAGAAACTGTTTATACAATTTACATGGCTAGAATTGTTCCCCTGGCTAAAGTACAACTAACAGACGCAAGGCAAATAATTCAGGTATATATTATAGTGAAGTACAAATTAATATGTTCGCACACTGACACATGGTGAATATTTTGCGCAAATGATGCTATATTGTTAGTCTAAAGTGTTTAACATTTCTTATGTTTTAGAGCATTTGTGGTTGTAAAAAGGCTATCTCCTGTTAAGTTACTTTCTTGTCCAGAGCATCTTGAGATTGAAATAAAGACAACAATTCAGCATGCCTTGACGGCTTGAGTGCTTGACCTAGTTTCGTCAAGACTTCTGATGTTATTTTGAGAGAAACGATGACGTTGGAGTTATATTCAGTCATATCAATAATACATATTGCATAGCATAAAGTAACAATAAATATAATAATACAATAGTATAATATTGTACTGGTACGCTATTTATGTGAGAAATATATTTGTGACTTTGAAGATTAATATAATTTCAAAATATTACAGTAAATGTGATATTGCACAGTGGCACAATTTTGACTCAATGGTTAACTGACTCAGTCACAATCTGCCTAATCCAACTAAAGTCGACCGCTTTTCTGTTCAAACGTAAGGCAGCTGTGTCTCTGTTGTTGGAAATTATTTTCTTCTGTTTCCCATCCAAGTAAAACTATAGCCATCAATAGAACCACAGCCCGTAATTGCCAATTACACATATCGCTATCTATTGAAAACAAAATCAAAATCATTTTGAGTATTGCGAATTATTAGCTATGAATATGCTTGTGTTTATAAACGTTTTATATATTTTTGTCACACACAATCCAGTTCATACTAAATATTAAGTTACACACACCAGATGTGTTCAGACGCAATACCGAGGCATATACATACCGAGGCACAATACCGTTTATATATACATACATGCAATAAAAAGGATCTACTTACCACTAATTTTACAGGTATTGTACCATCGCTTGATTGCTCCAACACAGTCACAGATGGTAGTTGCCTATCTGCAGCGGCGTTATATAATTTCTCTATCACTTCGTCTAGTGAAGCTGTATAAAAGCTGTTTAGCCAACTGGTTCATCATCGTATTTCAAAGCCGACTTAGTCCATACTCGTTGACTTCCAGATGCAGTACTGACCCTATTATCTGAATCTCTAACCATCATTCCGCCGTCAAATAAACAATAAGATATAGCACTTGTTCTTCGATTTTTAAAAATCAGTTATCTGCGCCATAAACAAGTGAAATAGACAAGAATTCCACTGCAATATGTTGACGCGCCATATAATTTACTACAAATACGACCTTCATATCTTCGTTTCCGTTCATCTTATGACGTCACACGGCATCAATATGGCGACGGAAAAGTTCGCACGCGATAACCAACTTCAGAGGTTAAATTTGGCAACTTCTAAGCATCGCATGATGGTCAAATATATATCAAAATGCTTCTAAAAGACTGAATTTTTATTTAAGCTAAAAAAAACTAGGTCCAAAAATTCGCTGCAGTAGCACTTTAAAATCCAATGTGCCTTTTGTAATGGGATGCATTATTCTGCATCTTGCGAAGAAGTAGTGACGGTGAGCGAACGAAAAGCAATTTTGAAGGCGGGGAGAGGTTTCAGATGTCTTTATAGGGGACACCACATTCGGGATTGTAGGGGCCGCAGAAACTGTGGACATTGTAGTAGGCAGCATCATCAGTCAATATGTACAATGCATGAAACAAATTCCCTGGCTACAAATCGTGATGCAAAGGCAGAGGTTCAAGACCTCGGCAGCAAGCACAACCAAAAGAGTACATCTCACCCGAGGTGTTAACCAGTATTGTGGGGGTGGGTTATGGATATGGTCTTAGCTGTGATTGGTGGTCAATGGGAGTGGTGGCCTATGAGATACTGGAAATATCGAAATAGAAAGAGAAAAAAGGCAAGAAATTCACCGTCATAGAAGGCCACGAAATTCAAGATGGCGGCGAACCATATGTCCATGTCCCGAACATGCCATCACCACAAACCAGCCGGAACTTTACAAAAAAACAAGCTGCTGCCTGTTGTGAAACAGTTCTCAAATGACAGCATGCTAAACAATGCCATGATTGTTAACGAGACTTGTAGAAATGACAACGAATGTGTAATTTCCCTTGATGGAACTTGGCAAAGACGAGACCATATGTCGCACAATGATGTTGTTTCTGCCATCTCGTTAGATACCAAGAAATGCCTGAATGTTGAAATACTCTCAGATAAATGTCAGAATTGGCAAAAGAAAGAAAACAAACCAAAATACCAATAGTAGAAAGCTAATCGCCACTGTAAGATCAACCATGCTGGACGTGCCAATAGTATATGATGAATTACAACTTACATTCTTGCCAAAACAAAAGCAGAGAAACAATTAAAAGTAGATGAAAAACAATAGGGCATCTGAGAAAAAAAGTATATAGATGATGCTGAAGAGAAAGTAGGTGTTGTGTATGAAGTAGGGGGCTTCTGAAGCTTTACAAAGTACACTAACAGTAAACAAAACTTTTAAAGTGGATTTTCTCTTTTTAGCAATTTGACGTGTGTCAGCAATACTTGCGACATTGTAATTTTCTAGCTTTTTATTATAGAAGCTTGATATTTTGCATATTTATAGCCTGTACCATTAGCCTTGTTTTTGAGCCAGTAAATGGCATTGCCGTTGTCGAACTTGTAACTGTGTCTATTTCTACTACATTCCGTATATTACTGTCATTGTTTTCGATACTTATCGTCGCTGGGGTGTTATCGATACTACCACTCGTATTCTCGCTTATAACGCTCGTATTAGAACTATTAACTTCGCCTGAACTTGCTGTTGGTTGACTGTTGCATTTGCCATGCATAAACCATTTGATATCCTTGATTGCACTAAAAATTCGAGCAACAATTTCTGTGGATTCTTCGATTTCGCTTTCAATGTCTTTTATGTCACACAGTCCGAGTATTTCCTCATCGATATCGTTCAGTATTTTCAATTTTTCTTCCAACAAACTCTTGATCATTTCGCGTCGACTAATGTCACCATTCTCGGGTGATATTGCTAACTCTTCGGCTTCCTTCGCTAGTTTCGTACATACTCCTCGATGCCCTTCCTCGCTTTGCTCGAAGTCGATCCAAACGTTCCTTCGCTTCTGACATTTTTTCAATCGTTTGGGTACAGCTTGAATATCAAACTGGACCCACGTTGGGCGCCACATAATAAAGCTTCAAACTGACAATATATCACAGTCTCACAGTATCACCGTCTCACAGATAAGAAACAAAAAAATATGTGTAAATATGCATGTTTTAAATCGAAAAGCTAAGACTAAAGCCAAAGAGACTTAGTTCCACTTCAATCGTCAGTACAGATTATTACCCAAATGCACATTACCCTGACCATGCAGTGGAGACAACTCCTTGCTGCTCCTAGGTCGAGTGCTTCTGTTTTGATGAAATAAATTTCACAAAATATCTGATCTGAGCAGATACGCAGGAAATGAATGCAAGAAACTATTTTTAAACATAATTATTCCAATTTTTATTTCAATTGTTTTAAGTGCACAATGTCACTGAGAAAGCTCATAGACACAAAGAAGATATGAAAGCCGTCACGTTGGACGATAGAAAGAAAAAGAGGGAAAACAGCACGTGCAAACACACAGCACCTTGACGGGAAATACTAATATACAAAAAGAAATGATCAAGGAGGTGGACACCTTCCAAGCCAATTTTACGTAACACAGCAACTGTGTTATTCTATTACAATTCAATTTATCAAAAATATATGTCATATTATTATATATTGACACATTGTTATATTAATTCTAATCCATGTGTTATGAAAAATATCTTACTTCATTATAATTAAGTAATGAAGAATACAGATTGTTGGAAAGTGGAAGAAATCAAATATATTATTACTTACGTAATATATTACTTACTTATATCTTACTCAATTCACATTTATAGATTTGGAAGTTCAGTGTATGGAACTGGGCGGTTATTTGTGTTCACAACATTCTCAACATGTCCTTTAAAGATGCCCAGTTATTCTTTTCTGGTATTCCAAAATGTTTTTTTCTTTCCTGCCATCAAAAGATCACTCATGCATGTATTATGAAATTTGGAATCATGAACATTCGAGTATGTGCACAGCTGCGCTTGCATCGGATAGGGTGACAATTTGTAGACACTTAATTTGATTATATTTATTATTGTATAGAAAAAACCTCGCATTGGGCCAGTCGATATAACTGCTTAATCTGATAGGTTTAAAATTTATATGTTGTATTTTATAGTAGCTAATCCTTACTAAACCCACTTGCCGAGAAGCTTGTATTCAATGACAAAAAGCAACAGGCTGGCACAGTTATCAGGATGTTATAGATGACCCACGTTGGGCGCCACATAATAAAGCTTCAAACTGACAATATATCACAGTATCACAGTCTCACGGATAAGAAAAAAAAAAGTGTAAATATGCATGTTTTAAATCGAAAAGCTAAGACTAAAGCCAAAGAGACTTAGTTCCACTTCAATCGTCAGTACAGTTTATTACCCAACTGCACATTACCCTGACCATGCAGTGGAGACAACTCCTTGCTGCTCCTAGGTCGAGTGCTTCTGTTTTGATGAAATGAATTTCACAAAATATCTGATCTGAGCAGATACGCAGGAAATGAATGCAAGAAACTATTTTTAAACATAATTATTCCAATTTTTATTTCAATTGTTTTAAGTGCACAATGTCACTGAGAAAGCTCATAGACACAAAGGAAGATATGAAAGGCGTCACGTTGGACGATAGAAAGAAAAAGAGGGAAAACAGCACGTGCAAATACACAGCACCTTGACGGGAAATACTAATATACAAAAAGAAATGATCAAGGAGGTGGACACCTTCCAAGCCAATATTACGCAACACAGCACTGTGTTATTCTATTACAATTCAATTTATCAAAAATATATGTCATATTATTATATATTGACACATTGTTATATTAATTCTAATCCATGTGTTATGAAAAATATCTTACTTCATTATAATTAAGTAATGAAGAATACAGATTGTTGGTAAGTGGAAGAAATCAAATATATTATTACTTACGTAATATATTACTTACTTATATCTTACTCAATTCACATTTATAGATTTGGAAGTTCAGTGTATGGAACTGGGCGGTTATTTGTGTTCACAACATTCTCAACATGTCCTTTAAAGATGCCCAGTTATCCTTTTCTGGTATTCCAAAATGTTTTTTTCTTTCCTGCTATCAAAAGATCACTCATGCACGTATTATGAAATTTGGAATCATGAACATTCGAGTATGAGCACAGCTGCGCTTGCATCGGATAGGGTGACAATTTGTAGACACTTAATTTGATTATATTTATTATTGTATAGAAAAAACCTCGCATTGGGCCAGTCGATATAACTGCTTAATCTGATAGGTTTAAAATTTATATGTTGTATTTTATAGTAGCTAATCCTTACTAAACCCACTTGCCGAGAAGCTTGTATTCAATGACAAAAAGCAACAGGCTGGCACAATTATCAGGATGTTATAGATGAAAATTATAAGTGTTTTCAAGCAAAACCTGCTTACTTGTTTTGGTGTAAACAGAAAAACTAAAATAGATAGATAAACTTTATTTAAACACGCTCACCACATGAAATTTAAAATGAAGTACTGCATCTGAAATTGACCAGAAGACCTTTAGGATTTGGAAAGTCCTAATTTACAAGTCTTTTTTCAATTTGTGAATGAAAAACATAACAGTCAAATGGATTTTTTTACCGATTGCCATTTCATTGTTATATTGAATGTGTAAAAAAAATATGTGGCCAAAAAAATTCACGATTAATTTGCAACGAAAAAGCAGCCATTTTGTCAGTGTTTCCACTTTGTAAAAATGAAATTTCCTTTTCAGCAAAGGAAATTCACATTTTTTAACTCCGGTTATAAATATAACATTCTTAAACACAAGCATGTAACACACCCTTACAGAAACACACACACAATATTTGAAAATAAAAAGAAAAAGAAGACTTGCCCAAGGGAACATCGATGTCATTCTCAAAGGTTCTCGCTTTATCACTCGTTCATGATGATACTGAATCCTCCTCGCCTTTGGTTGAAATGAGTCGATGATGTTAATTAAAACACCCAAGACATTTACGAATTGTTGGAAGTAGGAGATGTTAGCGACTCTGGTCATGTTGAAGACACGTCTGGTGCAGTATAGTCGGACATGTCGCATACAATGATGGCATGCAATCTGAAAAAGAACGACAAAGATATTATTATTATTATTATTATTATTATTATTATATCAATTACTGCACAATTGTTAAATACACTTAGGCGTTAAAAAAATACCTGTGGTTCAGGTTTCATATCGTGAAAAAATTAGGGTCGGTATAGGTTGGAAATAAATTTTGTTTTTGAATACTTTTTTCATGGTTTTGGCGTTTTTTGCTGGGCGATTTCCAGTAGAGTCCCGACATCAATATTAACTAGAGATGCGTATTTCCTATGGACAAATTTAGGCAATTTGGTTCAATAATTAGTGTGAGCAGCTTGCAACCACCCGGGGAAAATAGGGTCGTACGGTCAATCACGTTGAAAAAACCCCAATAGGGTCGGCAAAAAATAGCGTCTGTCAGAAACAGGAACTACAGGTATTTTTTTGCGCCTTATTTTGAATTAAAGATGTAAGTAATTCAATGGGCAATTCCAGCTTTTAGTTCATGCGTGCAGGGGACGATGGGAAGTAAGGTATCACATTGGTGATTATACTGAAACAATAAAAATGATGGCCGTGTAAACACGGAGTGATAGCTTATACTTGTAAATATTGAAATATTTCGGTTGTTTCAGTATAGTTTTTATTGAAATTTTTCAGCATAATCAGCAATATGATACCTTACTTCCCATCATCCCCTGCAGGCATAAACTAAAAGCTGGAATTGCCTATAAGAGAAAGTTTTGTGCATTTTCATCAAATTCAGCCTTCAGCTGCTCACTAGCATGGGGGGGGGGGGGAGTAACAAATATGTGGACAGCATGCAATATAGAATTATTACCCCACGATGTGTCATCATTCACATCCATCTTCGCTCTACACCACGTCCATATCATCATAAAGGAACCATATGATCACACCACACCACACAACAAACTATTCTCCAATCCATATTCTGTCATTCAAATTGTCCAAACTCAATCAAACGTTTTGTGTTATTGCCAAGTCAACATGGTTGTTCTTGTGGTACCATTATCATATATTCCAAACACACATTTCTAAAACGCATGCAAAGTACAATTGCTTTACAATTTGGCAAATGTCCGAGCAAAAGGATCACAAAAAAAATTGTCACATACATTTTTTTGCTGTGACAAAATCCGATTGCAAATCGTTGCATTTTGCAATAAAATTTGCGAGGCATTGATTCTAACATTTTATTTAATGTTGCGCCAGAATGACTATACATACTTGTCTCGTGACTTATGTTATATATATATATATATATATAAGACAAACTTGAGTTACTTCGTTTAAAACGTTTATTCATTTATTTAGTCGAAGTAACTCAAGTTTGTCTTTCATTTGCTCTACCTTCATATCGAGCACTCTATTCGTATGATTTGACACTCAATATACTTATTGACATTCCCCTCATATATATATATATAATCTTGTATATAGATATATAGTATCTTGTGACGTATACACTGTATATGCCCGACCAAATTTAGTGGTGTTGGTTTTTGTCCGACCAAATTCAAGTTATATGTCGGACCAAAATTAAAAGTGATCGGACAAATGTCCTGTCAAGTCAAATATTTATTTGCAGTCCAGGGAGGTTCAATCTGAACTTCTCTTCAGTGTCTAATGCTGTTTTTCAATAGCAGGATGGCGAGTAGTCACATAGTAAGGTACAACACTAACCCTCCAGCTATTCAAAAACATGTAATGACTCCCGAGAGAAGTTCAGATTGTCTGAACTTCCACTCATTGATCAGTGAGATAGAGTCTTTTTAGATATGGACGTTATTCTCCCACGCAGCCTCTCTTAATTCTGACCTCTGACCAATCAAAAAACGCATGTGATATATTATATTTTTTGTTCAATATGTAGACCGTAATGTACACCATAGTAACAAACGACGTTTCAGAGATTTATTCCATCTTCACATGGTTATATGATTACAATTTGATTACAATTTAGTACATCTCTGAAACGTCATTTGCTAATGAAATAAACACATTTAAAAAAGTTTTACTGTGGTTATTGAACACAAAATATACTATTAACATGAGCTAGACTTAGGGGAAAAGTTCATTCCTAAACATTTTGATTATATATTGGCATTCAATGGCAAGTGAAAAAATTTTGGCCAACGGTCCATGGAAAAAGCTATACCAAAGCACCATAGCAGAATCTTTCAAGGATAAGGTGATTCAAAAATATATAAAAGACTGCTATGGGCAATCAAATAATTTATGATTTACCTTCACCATGAAACTGCCTCCTGTGTACCAGGTAGTAATCTCCCCCTCGTAAAGACCAGTCCACAGACAGCACAGACATAGCGTGTCTGTCCCAGGTGTTCATACTGTCGTTAATTATGGAACCATTCACACTACACAACTCATGGCAATTGCTTTCACCAAGATACTTGGAACATTATTCTTCAATCCACATTCTGCGATTCAAATTATCCAAACTGAATGAAATGGTTTGTGTTATAGCTATTAGAAAAAAATACCAATTTCATTAGGCATATTCTATGGAACTTGACTCTGTTATAAAGATTATATGTTTTAAGTAGGTAATTGTATATGCCCCCAGTAATAATTTTCCCATTCAAGTGAATGCCTCAATATGGAATGGGAAGTAATAAATGTGTGGACAGCATGTAGTATAGAATCATCACTTGTTCAGTTTTTTATACACCCTGTATACAAGCCTGGAAATAATTTTCGGGGACCTGCCTGTCAAAATGACCAGCACAAATAAATTTGTGCCCGTCATTAAACAAAATGTACCGGTCATTGTACCGGACTGCCAAAAACATAGGATACAAAATATTCAATGTTAAAATCATTAAATACATAGAGAATACTGCATGGTTGGTGAGCATGTACATTTTTTATGCACGAGTCGTTAAAGATTGCAAACGAACGGGTGAGCGAAGCGAACAGGTGAGTTTAGCAATCTTTCACAACAAGTGCATAATGAAAATCGCACAAACGAACCAACTATCCAACAAGTCAGTTATTTTCTTTGCACTTTAATTTTTTTCGCGGTTCAACAAAACATTCCCGCCAAACTCGCAAATAATGTTTCCACTTGGAAGGAAGTTTGATCATCATTCACCCCAAGGCGAATAGACTCATTGCACATGACGTCACAGCGCCGGCGAAGATGCATCTGGGGCCGGTTGTTCAAAAGCCGATTAACGCTAACCTTGGGTTAAATTTGCTTAACCTAGGGTTAAATTTTAACCCAAGGTCACTTTGCGTTGTTCAAAGCTAGGTTATCCTTAACCCTCGGTTAAAACAAGGGTTAAATTTAACCCTCCCCGCTACTGTAGGTGGGTTAACTTGCTAATCGGCCGGTTAACTCGTCTTCAAAATGGACGTCGATGGAGTAAAAAAAGAAAACATTTAAAATTCTTGGTGAAACAAACAGTGTACAAAGATTTTACGGAGTAAAATCAACCTCAAAAAATAAATTCTAAGTCTATAAATACTATTAAGATTCTTATTTGTCCCGTATGAGCCTTTGAAATGATTTTATATAGCTACAAGTCGGCTTTGAATTTATATACGAGCTCAAAGTAAAAGATACGGCAACTTTCTATCCATTTTGGGGTGCTATGGCTATGGTCTAAGCATGGACATCACAATTTACTATTTTATTGTGTTTTAATACTGTGGAAAAGTACTTTATAAATTTGTAAAACGCCAAAAGAAACAGCTACGTCTGCCATCTGCCGATTTTCAAAATATAGCTTGGTACACAATGCCGTAATCAAAATTGTGTACACTGTACAGCAAAAGGATTTACCTCGCAAGATCTTTGTCGATTGCCGCCACCAAAACTGTAGACTGTAGTTTTATTAAAGCCGAGCATTCAACTCAAGTTTCTTCAAAAAATAACTCTAGAAAAAGTACTTGTATTGCCAAACAATTCGCCGGTACCACCACCTGTTTCACAAAGTTTCCACTTGCCATTTGTTGAACAGTCACAAGTTCATGCACATCTACTGTTTGCAGCGCAGTGTATTACCTACTAGTAAAAACACTGTTTTTGAAAGCTATAAAACAACTTCGCTGCTTCTTTTTCTGTTTTCGTGTTCTGTTTTATAGGGTAAACACGCATGGGTTGAAAAATGCTTTTCAACTCCAAAATGAAGTCCATTTGATTGGCTGGGAATTTGTTCTCAAATTTAATTATTCAAGCACTGCCTAAAATTCCAAAATTGATTTATTTACATTTATATTTTTTCTTGAAACTTTCAAAATTCTTAAATCCACGTCTGAAATGTTCAATTTGAATTCAGTTGCCTAGTTAAACAATATTTCTCCCATCTATCCCATTCTATCCCTAGTTTCGACACGGGGCCAGCCAATCAAAAACGTTCTTATATTACATTTATTTTTAAAACAAATTTAACCTTGGGTTAAATGTCTTAACCCCGGGTTAAGTAACCGCACCTATAACCCAGCTTTGAACAACGCAGTTTTAACTCAGAGTTAACTAACCCTGGGTTAAGGATTTTAACCCAGGGTTAGCGCTAACCCTGGGTTAAAGTTAACCAGCTTTTGAACAACCGGTCCCTGGAGGACAAATTAGCAATCTATGCATAACAACTTAGGTAAACAAAGCAATTTTTGTAAAACTTTATAATAATTTTGAATTAAAATGGTTCATTTTTGTGCTGTATGTGGTTGTTGTACCCGAATAGATATTGTTAGGGAGCATCTGGAGGACACTCTAAGGATTTGTGACGTCAAATGCAATGGGTCTACAAGAAGGAATTTTTATCATTGTGGAAACACTATATAAAGCATTGTGTATTTAATAAAGCGGATAATTTTAAATTTATAGCACAAATAATAGAGAATTTGTCAAGAGAAAAGTTATTTTAGTTTAGTTTAACCACTGAAATGAGTGCTGGACAAAGTGACAGACACAATCAAATTTGTGCCTGGCAAAACACTACAAATCACGTATTTTTGTGCCAGTCAATGACTGTGACCGGACGCTTATTTCCAGGCTTGCCTGTATATTTACTGATACAAAATAAAAAGTTTGTTCTTACTTTTTCGACAGCAATCCAACAGAATCAATTTTTTTGCCTCAGCCACCTGGTCTTGAAAGAATCTGGCTTTCACAGCACCTTTAAATCTTTCATTATCACTGCGATGACGACATGCTGTTGAACACAACGATGTATCTAATTCTAGATAGATAAATTGATAAAGGACTATTACAGACCCTGGGAGCAAGTACAGTTGAGAATGCCCAACAAATGCCGGGGGGAGGGAGACTGAGACCTATGGAATCGATTGAGTCATTAGGTTGTACTGTACAAAAAAGCCGGAAACCCGCAGTACAAAACAAAGTGAAAATAGACTTGCAGCTCAGGGTTCGAAATAGCCAGCAGTTTTAGGACCTTGCCTGCAATTTCTAATTTCAGAGCATAGGGGTACCCTAGTTCCAGAGGCTCTTTGCGAGTCGGAATAAACACATAGATGCCAAGGTCGTGTTTTGTCCACTTGTGAAATCAACATACTGCAGCAACTGTATAGTAGGGGGGTCCGGGGGCGTCCCCCCCAATTTTTTTTTAAAATTTGGGTCTCAGAAATGGCATTTCAAGCGTTCTGAGAATATATTTTGGAGTTATTTTTGGTTCTCAAAAACAAGATTTTAGAGGCACATGAATCTGTTTATGCATGACATAATCAACCTGAAGCGTGTGAAATAATGCTGAGGCGTGTGTCACACGCTTAATGTGCGAGACTTGGCATCTATGTAAACAAGAGGCAAGAACCTCTGGTCACATTGGTTGCAAATCCCACTTCAACACTTGATCAGGTTCGAAATTTGAATCTTGCATGTGATTGGCCAATCAAATGCAAGATTCGAATTCTGAACCTGATCAAGTGTGGAATTGTGATTTGCAACCAATGTGACCAGAGGCTCTTCCTTCTTGCCTCTTTTTTATTTCGCCTCGCAAAGAGCTCTGGGACCAGGGTAAGCATAGCCATAGGGGATCGGCAAAAATATTTATTCACTGATGACTTGCTCACAATAACAAGTAACTACACATATACACATGAACTTGTTAATATTTCTTCCTACACCAAATAAAATGTATTGCTGTGTTCTAGTGCTCTTACATGAAATGTTGTGTTGGTTTACATCACTATTATACGGCCTATGCCCATTCCAGAACGTAATTGAACTTCGCTTGGAAAATTGTCGGCAAAAGATTTTCACCTGAAGAAACCACCCACGAAATACAAAGCGACTAGATGACCGGCAGCCAGCTATCTAGTAAACTGCCGACTATATAATGACTGTGGTTACATATAAAAAACATTTGATTGCACAAGTTTATATTATATTATAACTTTACCACACAAAGAGTGGCAGGGTCGCCACAACAGTATAAAAAACAATTACTGTGGGCCCTTTTACAATTACTATATATAAACATACAATTACATTAACATAACTTAATTTACGAGAACAAATACAACTTTTATGGAACAACAAGAGAGTGGAGTAGCAAGACTACGAGCAGTGTTACATTTCAAACAGATTGATTTCCAAGCCCGGGGATTTTCAGATTCATAGTTTATGTTGATAGCTGTAGTGTAATATCTGTAAAGTAAATATTTAAATGTGACAAGGAAAGAGACTGTTGTTTAAGTTCATTAGGAAGAATGTTCCATATTCTTGTTGTTCTGTTGATGAAGGAGGTCTGGTAGGTTACAGTCTTGCATTTTTTAGTACGTAACAAGATAAGATCTGGATTGCTTGTTGCTCTCGTTTTCCTTTCATTGCCAAGATTTCTTGCTGGTAGTACATCTTTGTTTGCATAGATCAAACCATTAATCATTTTGAAAAAATGTACCAAATCTAAATATTCGTGCCAGAAACTAATTGGCAGTAAGTTGGAGGCTATTAAACGTTCTTCGTAGGGTACTTCGCTGTGGAATGGTAGGTTTAGGAAATGTAGTTTTACCAAGCTTGCCGTTAGCGCATACGGCAAAGAGAGAGGAGTAGCTTTTGCCCGGGGGCCGGGCATTGGTACTTGCAAAGTTGTCCTGGGGGCGGAGAATTGTTTACCAGCCGGGCATTTGACTCGACCGGAGGTTTCTGCGACGAACACATGCTATAATATTAAAATGGCGTCGAAGAATTCAAGGGTAAAAACGAGGATTTTGTCGATATTTTCATTCACAAAACGTTACACCAATCGCACATGAGAAACTAATTAAAGTTGTGTTTAACTAACTATTTAGCATAAAAACACGAGAATTTCATAGTACAGTCCTTGTTTATTTTGCTGTTATTGTATATTAACCACTGAACCGACAAGCACGTTTTTCATGTTGGGATGACTGCTGTAGCTTTTATACAAGGAAGCTAATACTGTTATGGAAGTTTGAGGTATAAAATACATTCTATAAATTAGTCAGTGTGCCCTGGGGCCGGGCATTTGTCATCCCCTTTTGCCCGGGGGCGGGGCATTGCCACGCTTTTCTTGGGAAATAGGCAATGCTAGAATTCACTGTGATGCATTAGGGAACGGTTTATTTTATAAAAATTTAACTTTAATTATAGTCAGTATATAGCCGGCAGTTTACTAGATAGTCAGTTTACTATATTTTGTATAGTAAGTTTACTAGATAGTCGGCTGCCGGTCATCTAGTCACTTCGTCCAAAATATGACATATTTTCAGAACGTTATTTCAAACCCTGCAGCTTTATATTAGACCGTCACTGCAGGGTGTCAGCCAGAAAAAAAGTTTTGTCCGTTAAACGTAAATTGGGAAAGTTTTTTTGGACCGATCAAAGTCCTTCTGTAGGAATAAATAGTGTTTTTTCCCAACGTGTTTCTCCTTAGATGCAAACAACGGTAGCTTCGTTTTGTACATTTCATTTCAGGTGAATGAACACTAAAAAATGCACCCGATGGTATTTCGTTTTGAATATTTCATTTCCGGTGAATGAACACGGATGCACACCGATTACACTTTGTTTTGTACATTTCATTTCAGTGAATACACACCCAATATGAGTGAAACGCGATACATTTTGAGAAAATAGTTAATGGGAAAAAGTAAATAAAACGTTCTTTGATATAATAATATAATATAAAATCAAACGCAATGCACTTTCTCATCAGAAAAAATGAAAATCTTCCAGTAGACCCAGTTGGGAACGCCTCTTAGCTACTTCAATTGGGAAGAGTCCGTCAAATGGACAGTATATGGGCTAGCTAACACCCTGCACATATCTAATCTATCTTTCACGTTCGTTGCACATGTCGCGAGGCTAAAAAATTCCGCCATAACACAATGCATATTAGTCTCCTTGTTCAGGAAATACAAAGCCCCCGTTCACTAGTGTGCACAATAGGTAGAAAATAGACTCGAAACTTTGATAATATCGATCAATGCTTGTGATGTTAACCCGAGTATATCCACACCGGGCAAGCTTGAAAAATATGTCTGACCACGGTGGGAATCGAACCTACGACCTTTGGAATACTAGCCCAATGCTCTGCCAAGTGCCAACTGAGCTATACGCGGTCTGGTCGAGTATGTGATATTTCGGAACAGAATGTAGTTCCTTGGATATCAATGTTATCTAATAATAATCTTGATTTTTCTGTGTTGGTGTAATGTACTCAGGTGAATATGTGGATATACACTCAGAATAACATCACAAGCATCATATTCACCTGAGTACATTACACCAACACACAAAAATATCGATCAATGTTTGGTTTACGCATCTTGAAATCGCGCGTGTTTCCATGCCAACATAGCTGCCACGCGTGGATAAAAGCAATATGGCGGCTGAAACAAGCTGGTCACTCAAACATTTAAAATTGAATAAATGTTGTATTCATTTTGAGGATGTTTCACAATCATTTCTAAAGGTCACAGTGAAGCGTCTGAAGAGATTTGTTGCTTGCCGTGAGGAATTGGCGAAACTGAAAAATCAGAAATCTGTCACAATTCCGACTTCTTTACTAGCAAAGATGGGCCATTCCATTTAATGTGCAGACCCCCCCCCCCCCTCCTCTTCGGATGAATTTTTCTGAACGGTGACCCCAAAGTCATTTCTGTGCGGTTAAGCCTGTCAGCATACTTTGATGTTCTTGATTGTTCTGAGGGGTAAGGGGAAATTTACAAATATCTGAGGGGGTTGTGTGTCAGGCTGGACGTCAGCAGTTTGATCATTTTTTTTCCTGGGGGTTAAAATTTTACTGACCTTGTCGATAGGAGGGGGGATGTGGATATTAAATGGATAGCCCAATGTAGAAAGGCATTTTTCACACTCTCACTGCTGTGGGGAACTCGAAGGGTGTTTGGGTGCCAGAATACCATGCCTGCCACCCCCCCCCCCCCCCTCCTCGGCAAAAATGAGCATAAACTTTTTGCTAGTACATTGGGAAAGTTGGCCTTAGCCTCAGGTGTATAGGGTCAGAAAATTTGCAACAGGTGGCCCCCAAAAGCAGGAATTGGTGAAATTGTGAAATTTGGACCCCCCTTTTTTGGTAGACATAGATAGGAAAAAATGTGTTATTTTTAAGGAATATGGTTTGAAAAAATGTTTTCTCCCCCCCTCCCCCCATACTTATTTTTGAAAAAAAGGGCGGCCCCACGTAAAATATTAAAGGGGCCTCAGGAGGTTCCGTTACGCCACTGGGAAGTTGACTAGCATTATCATGAGAACTGCTATAAAAGACTTTGTGATTAAAACAAGTTGCAAAAAGTGGAGGAAAAGAGAACATGAGGCAGTGAAAACTTAATTGGCTGTAAAGTTGCAGACTGTTCCACCAAAGAAGCTTTTACACCCATCCCTTGACAATGATGGTCCCCAAAATAGTGACATGAAGGCTAGATCACCAAATGTTTTGCCCCCAGTATGTATAACATGCGAGAAAAAATCCGATT
>CACRXK020004456.1:0-31671 GCA_902702795.2 Paramuricea clavata | reverse complement strand
TCAACAGCGGCGTCATAGAAACCTGTATCAGCGATCATTTCCCTGTGTATGTATCACTAAAACTTAAAACCGACAAATCTCCACCAACCTATATCACTACCCGCAGCTACAATAAATACGACCCTGATTTGTTCGCGATCGATCTGGCATCCAACCGTGATCGTCTTGTTTCCATTTTCAGAATGGACAATGTTGATGAAAAACTAACCATTTTTAATGAAATATTTTTAAATACATTGGATAAACACGCCCCAGTAAAGACCATAAAAGTACGCGGAAAATCTTGCCCATTTATCACCCCGGAAATAAAAGCATCCATGATCAAAAGAGACCAGCTCCACAGGCTTTTCAGGAAAACACGTGATCATTATGATTGGCTTAATTTCAGAGAGGCCCGCAATTTTACAAAAACCGCACTTGTTAATGCACAGAAAGAATATGTACTGAAGGAAGTTCAGCAACACAGAAACAATACTGGGTCACTTTGGAAGGTAATTAAAGGAAATATAGCGTATAGGGAAAGAGAGTCAGTGGTCTACAGTAAGGAACCGAAATTAGTGGCCGAAGAGTTTAATCATTTCTTTTCCACCATCGGTGTGAATGCAGCAAAGAAAGCCTCAACACTAGTACAAGATCCTAGTGTTTATCCAGCTCGGAATCTTTCTGACGTAAATCGCACAGATAACAGCTACCCTGAAGAAAATGATAGATTTAGTTTCACCCCAGTCTCTTGTTCAGAAATAAGGAACATCATATTAGCTATGCCGTCAAACAAATCACCCGGCAAAGACAAAGTGAGTATGCGTGTCATCAAACACAGCCTACCGGTAATTCTTGGGCCCCTCACCGATATCATTAATTGCTCCCTGTCGTCATCTTCGTTCCCTATAGCATGGAAAGAGGCAGAAGTTATCCCTTTGTTAAAGGATGGAAACCACGAGGAAGCATCAAATAACCGCCCACTTTCTCTCCTTACCTTTCTTTCGAAAATTTGTGAAAAAGTCGCCTTGAATCAATTTTGTTCGTATCTAATGAAGAACAAAAAATTGTCAACCCACCAGAGCGGGAACAAGAAACATCACTCATGCGAAACATTGAATCTTTTGACCGGAGATACTATCCTAAAGGCCATGGATGGGAAATTGGTTACTGCACTGATTCTAATAGATCTATCTAAAGCTTTCGACAGTGTAAATTATACTTTTCTCCTTACAAAACTTAGCAACGTCGGGGCTTCTCCAAGCGTTGTAAAATGGTTTGAGAGTTACTTGACCGGAAGAACTCAATCAGTCAGAATTGGATCAACTGTGTCTACTCCTCTCCCTGTTTCTTATGGTGTACCACAGGGTGCAATTTTATCACCTTTACTTTTTAGTATTTATACTAACGATTTGCCCTCATCAGTCCACCATAGTAAACTTGAATCGTACGTGGACGACTCCAAGATATTACTATCTTTCACTGTGGCTAACGTGGATTGTTTAAAGCAACAACTTGAGGAAGACTTGTATTTGATTGCAAACAGTTGTTCCGAAAATGAATTGCTTATTAACCCGGGAAAGACCAAATACATGCTGATTGGCACACGGCAAAACCTACAACAACTTCCCGTAGATATGACCATAAGCTTCCTCAACGAGACTATTACCCCCGTCTCCTTTGCCAAAGATCTAGGAATGACAATCGACTCTTATTTGACATATGACCAGCACATCACCAACCTGGTTTCCTCATGTATGAATTCCCTGTGCCAAATAAACCGGGTCAAAAAATGTTTCGATAAAGAAGCTTTAACTCTCATCGTCTCGGCACTTGTAATGAACAAAATGTTCTATTGTTCAACGGTTTGGTCAAACACTTCGTCTACCAACATTAAGAAACTACAGTTGGTACAAAATTTTGCATACATGATAATAACAAATATTGGAAAGTTCGACCATATTTCGCCGGGCTTACGCGAACTGAACTGGCTCCCAGTAAAGGAACAATTACTACTAAGAGAGGCTATTATGATGTACAAATGTGTCAATGAACTTGCTCCACATTATTTGAGCGATTTATTCACAAAACGTTCTGACATTCATCAACGAGATACACGTAGCCATGACTCACTGCAAATACCATTGTACAAAACTTCTGCAGGTCAAAGGTCCTTTCATTATAGAGGCGTTACACTCTGGAATGATTTGGACATAAAGTACAAAAAGTTAGACTCCCTAAAAACTTTCAAAAACGAACTGAAGCGAAGCATGCTAGAACAAATATATAAGTAGATAATTTTACCTTGTTAAACTTTATACAAATGTCTTACCTTTTTACCTTAATTTAAATTCTAGATTCTAAAACTTGTAAATAGAACAACATTTATTTTTTGTAAATCAGTGTTGAAAATCCCTATTTAAGGAACACAATAAAGTATGTATGTATGTATGTATGTATGTATGTATGTATGTATATTATTTCCGTGTACAACACTACGGTACTGCATGCTTTGTTAATGTATGGGTGAATATCAAGATTTTCTTGACATCTCACTCGATTGAATAATAGTTGAAGGGGTTTTTATTTTCTATTAGGTAAATATGGCATAGACTACTAACTCTCCTTACTCAGTTTAGCGATAAAAAATCGATGTCAACTAGTCCTATTCTTGCGTTTCTTTTTAAAAACTTAGTATTATTATTATTATTATTTAAATTAAATTAAGGCGAGATATGAAGATCTGATTGGAGAGATGTCTGTGACCAATTTTTAGAAGGCTTGTTAAAATCCCAAAGATGAACAGCAGACTGACTGAGCCCTGTCATTCAAAAGACCTAAAAGTTCTGATACGGCTTATAGTACAAAAAAACCCTCTCCCAGCCTATTACTAATTTACACTTAATACTGAGTGAGTGCTTTTCAAAAATATTTCTCTTGTAATTAAACTAAACTAAATGTAATTTCGTATGCGATACATTTGTTTTTATGTTTTTGTTAAAATGACGTTAATTTCTTCGAAAAACCATCCTCATATTGATGGCTTAACTTACAAATATATAGTTGATATATACCGCTGCATAATATAGCAGTATAAACCGCATTTAATTATAATGGCTTCATTTCCCACATTTCAATAGCGGATACGCTAAATTATAATGTGTTTACAATTGAATTCAACTACTTGTTAAAACTACAACTGATTCTAGAATATTACATGCATATATACAAAATTATATCTAAAATACGACTAAAACATTTCTAAACATTATAGTATTTAGGTTGAGATGATCGCCAATTACACTACACTTATATTCCAAACACAATTTGCCCACCTGACAACACAATTTCTTAATAGCATCATATTAACATTCTCAATTTAGAAACTACAGTTTTAGCCTGTCGTTATATTTATCTATTGCATATACTAACGGACTGCGTTTAAATCATTCGGGTCTGCAGAAGAAGTTATAAAATTTGTCCGGATGTGTTCTAGTTTCTCTTCCTTTTACCTCAGAGTATTTCCTATAGGAAGCAATGAATGTAATTTATGTGATCGCTCTGACATCTGCTTGATGAGACGAACACATAAATCATCTCTACGTCCCTGTAACGTTTTTAGTTCAAAGTATAATCGTGCGCTTCAAGAATGTGAACTTCACATTCTTAAAGCGCACGATTATACTCATATTCAGCAACAATTATCCTCAAAGCTCCTTTCTGCCCTCTTTCAATATCATTACGCTGTGCTTGCGTCAAGTTGCCGTTCCATACCTGCATGGCATCATACTCCAAGGTTGATTTGATAACACAGCAATAAAAGGGCTTGAGGTCATTTTTTGGTGCGCCATAACCCTTAAGAACCTTCAAAAAATATAGACGTTTGGTTGCTTTCTTAATAATGTACTCTGTATTAGATTCCCAATTTAGATCATCGTCTATCCAGAGTCCCAATAACTTGTACGTTTTCACTCTAGACATAGGTTGTTGCCCAATGCAGACAGGAGGGATTACAGTCTTAATCTTTCTAAAATCTACTACCATTTCGTTGCATTTCTTAGCGTTCAATTCCATTTACTCATTTTCCGTGAACCGAATTATGTTTTCAGTATTATTTTGACTATTTCCGATGCAATTTCCAGATACATGATTAGTGACATCAATCACCTCGGATAAAGTAGTGTCATCCATAAATATAACAATGTCGTCTTGGTCAGAACCTCCATTCTGATCATCATTTGGTGTTTCAACAACATTGGCCAGCTGGTTAATCTTTATAATGAGGGCCAGGGGCCCCCAATTTACTTTCTTGTGGGATCCGTCCTTTTATACTTTTACACTCTGACTTGTGGTTTCTAAACGTACGCATTTGTAGTCTACCTTGTAAATACGTCGCAAACCATCTTATTAACGAAGGGCGCACACCAATGTTCATAAAATTTCCTAACAAAATGTTATGCTTGATCAAATCATAGGCTTTACGAAACTCCAAAAAGGAGATTCTTACAACCTTTCCCGTGTTTTCCGTGCTCTTATACCAATTTATGTACCAAATACACTAACGTCAAAACAGCTGAAGATCCCGCAAGGCCACCAAATTGAGAATCACTAATTTCTTCTTGAACGTTAGTAAGGGAAATTGGTCTTAACTCCTCCACTATATTACATGGGGGTAGTTTTGGGGATAGCACAGACGTTAGAAATTTTCCAATCTTCCGGAAATTTCATAGTTTGGAAGGATTGATTAAATTAAACAAAGGGGACTTTCGTCGACGCTGCATGAAAATAGTGCGGGCTCGTGAGCTTTTTCCCGCAAATTTTGCTTTTCGACGTTTTGCTTACAATTTCTAAGGATGTTGAAGTTTACAGCATTGTGATTCACTGGTTTTTGAAAGCATCTGGGCCTTTTTTGTTGGAAGTTATAGACGAACTCTTCAACAACTTAATGACTGTTTTTAAAGGAAAGAAATTGAAAGGAAAACTTATATTTTCATACGAAGAAGATGAGTGGCGATATTTATGTTGGACTGTTTTGAGCAGATGCTTCGAAGAAAATGATATAATCGGACCTTATATCTTCAAAGTGTACTTGCAACAGCGTAACAAAGTGGTAAATTTTGTTACCAGGTGTGTTGGGCATCATAGTTCACAGGAATAGTGCTCACCGGCGTTTAAACTGGCTATGAAGTATCCTGAATACTTCGTCGAGTTCTCTACCGCCATGTGACCTGTAGTTTAATTGTAGTATTTCGTGACAATATGTTGGCCGTTTTCTAGTTTATATTGTAGAATGGGTTCCTAGTGAATTAAATTAATTGTCTATCTTCTAACGAGTAGTAATAAGCGCGATTTTTTTGTTGATGATCTGATGGATGTTGAAATCATTTTAGACTTTTCTTCATAGTCATACAACAAGTACACTACCGAGCACTGAATCACTTTTTGCAAAGAAACTAGCCTATATCACCTCCATAATTCCAGCTTATTTTTAAAGTCAAATAGTTTCTCCATGGATAAAAGTAGTTTTTATAGAGTCAAAAATAGGGCAAGTACGAATTCAAAGAATGTCAATTTGCACTTGTATATCTCACTTCGAAAACGATATACATATAAAACAGGTATATTTGTACGGCGAAATTAAACTGCTGCAAAAAAGTTTTTATTTCTACTTTCACGTTCTTATTCCAAAGCAAACACTTCTAAGTCGGAAATGCCTAAAATTGTGAGCGTAGAAACACTAAAGAAACAAGAAAACGACTTCATAACACGAGTAGTTTTGAATTCAGTCACGCGATCAACCCGCGCTCACCTGCACTCCACGCATACGTTTCTCGCGCATGCGTAGACGGAAGTCCCCTCTGTTATAGCGAAGTCTAAAGTTCATCAATGATCGCGGGCGTGGGTTACCAACGAAGTTTCGGTGGGTGGTCATCCTCACTGATCTCATAATATAGCGGACTGTCATGAATAGCCAGCACTGATTTGTCCAATTTAAAATTTGCATTATAACGACTGCATGACGACAGCGAAATAGCAAACATTTCTTCATTGGATGATTGCTTTTGCAAGATTTTGTAAATTTCAAAAGCTTTTTGATAAAATAAAGTCCAAAGAATTGCTAAAAGAAGGGAGTAAAAGCGCCGACTTTAACGAAGGTAAGTTCGTTTTAAATATTGATGCATTGTTTGCTTTTAATATACTGTAATTACTTTAAAAGCCGATCGTTGCCACTTGCCAGGTTGCGTATAAATATGAAACAAGACAGCATATTATTTCAGTGTTTCTTTATTGATTACCCTTTTTATTATAATAAGCAAAGTTATTTGCAGCCGATTTGATAAAATGATTTGGAATCATTTTATTTCGAACTCAATGCTTATCGATACAGGCAGTTTAGTTCTATATAAATACTACAGTATATTAAAAGAGCACTTTAAAACGTTTTGCGAAGCGTTTGTGGTTGAATTTTACCTTAAATTGAAGCTTATATTACGTATAATAACATACCTAACATATATATGTTTGGGAAATTGATAATTTTGTAATTAAAAGTGATATTTTTAGAGGATTTTTTATTTTTAAAAATATTCTTAAAAAATTATCGTGTTACCATGACAACTACTTTAAATACTTCACGTTCGGAAAATACAATGGTTTTGTCCGGCAAGGCGAGGGTTTCTGCATGCATGTATTTTCTTGTTTAACATGAAGTATTAGTAACATTTCGTTGCCGTCAAGAGTTTCCACGACAGGAATATATTTTAAAAATATGTTTAATTTTTTTATATTTTTTGTACAAAACGGCGAAGTTTAGCACTTTTAACTATACAACAACGGATTTCCAAAATTTACACTGTAGGTATGGTATTTTGCCATTTGTAAGCTTTAATTTAGTGTAATATTTAATCTGAAACCGTGAAACGCTTCGTAAAATGTTTTCAGACGTTCAGTCAACTAAATTGCCTTCGCTGTTACATATAGGCCTAATTAACAAGTTAAAGCAACTCCAAAATTCATAAACATTAAAACGTACATTCAAAGTAAACTTCCCTTATTTTTCACGATTTGACATAGTAAATCAATTCTTCTTATTCAGTCTTCAAAGCAAAATTGCTTCAAAGTTCATTTGAATGAAACCGTTGTTTCCCAATATATGCTTTTGAAAATTGAAATCTTGCTTATCCCACTCCTGGTAAACAGCCATATTTTGGAGATTAGTGAGATGACACCCATGCGCCCGTGATTATTGATGAACTTTTGACTTTGCCAATCCTTTCCTTTCCCAGGGTGTAAATAACAGAGCGGAATTAATACACTCGCCCCTGGGGCTTACGCCCGGAACGGCGTTCCCCGTCGTTGACTTGGGGATCAAAATGTATTAATATGAAATTTTGTTGGACCAATGAACACTACCGAAGTAGAAATTAGTTAACTTTTGGTGAAATTTGAATGAAAATTGGATAGAAATTTAGCAAAATTTTTGTTTTGCTTTGGCGCACACAGTAAACAAAAGGCGCAATTATCGTATTGTATTGTATTGTATAATTTATTATGATATATAACATAATTTGCAGGCAGAGATAATACAGTCTTCCAGTGGCATCTTGGTAAAAATACAAAACAAATATAAGGAGAGTGTTGTCTAGTAGTTGGATTTTAAATTGATTCAATTCTTCATTGGGCCGAATGCTGCTTTGCTAGTTTTAATTAATAAAATCATTACTATACTTGTTGTTGGAATAAGATTGTATTCACTGATGTTGAATTAACAGTTGAAATTGAAGGTTATTAACTTCTTATTAACCGAACGCAAGGTCTTTACAGAGAAATATCGGACAACGAGGTCTTTTTCTACTTTAAACCTAACAAAACAATCCTGCTCGTTTATTAAACAGTACTTAGGACAGTGAGGAAATGAAGTAATATTCTAATTCGCTCCCCGCTCAACCGAATATAAAACATTTATCATTCAATACAGAACAGGCTTTTTAACAGAAGTGTCGGTCCACACGACAGCGTGCGAATATTTATTTCGATCCTTACAATACAATAATACATTTCAACTACAAATTCAACTAAAGTTCAATGCAAACAATAGCAATGACAGCTATAATAATGCCTAATTACAAAGATTCAAATAACTCTGCATTAATACACTTAAGAGGGAATCTCCACTATCACCGAGCAACTGGTGGCACATGATGAAAAATGAAATGTTTTCTTATTTTGTCCAGTGATACACTAATGTATACTTAGAAACGTGATGGGGTTTGTTTTCTGAAATATTATTTTAAACGCCGAAAAATTATCAAAACCTGACATGTACCCAAGATTCGTGAAATTAGCTAAAAACATAGTGAGTCATAGCCTCTCGAAAACTTCGCTTTGCTCAGTTCGCGTCTTCAGGAAACCTCACTTTCGGTTTTTAAACGTGTATATAAGATGTTTATAAACAACGATAGTCTATTTTGCAATCTTTTAAATGATGTTTCAAAGTCAAGGCAAGCGTGTAAAAATCGCCTTATTTTGCGATCCAAAAAATTCTAAATTGTTACACTTTTTGAAAATTAATTTTCCGTATCCGGGAAAACTCCAATTTCCTTGAAATTTAGGGAATTTAAAGAGAAACTGTTGCTCTAAAAGCTGATATAAAAATTATTTTGGGGCTTTTTGTTACCGCGGAATTATACTGACTATAATATCGAGAAAATCACAAGAAAAACCTTAAAAATCCTCAGACAATTAGGCACTTTTCTTCAACTATAGACAGTCGAACCTTAATCATTCTTGCTTGTTTTCTCTTGTTATTGATAGGAAGTATAAGACGTAGATCATTTTAAACTAGTTTGCCTATTTCTAGATAAAAATACGCTGTTAAAGTCTCCAAGACTAAGATTTCTGCTTCAAATTCTTGTTTCAATTGATCGATCCATGCGTGTCAATTTTCCCTATCCGGTAAAACTCCGATTTCCTTCAAATTTACACAAATGTATGAGCAAATGTTGCTCTCAAATCTGGTGTAAAAAATATTATGGGGTGTTTTGTTATCACGAAATTATAATGTCTATAATATACAGCCGATTATGTAGACAGACACTTATAGACAGGCAGTACGTCTAGACACAGTCTGCTCAGATAGACTGTCGAAGCGTGAGGATTTATACTTGTTTTCTCTTGTTATTTGGTTTTGACAGATAAATTATAAATTATTTTAAATTATTTTGCTTGTTTATCGGGATTTTAGAGAAATAAATAGTCAATATGATTATATGAACATCATGTTGCAAAAGCTCCGTGCGCGTGACTTGACACATAATACTTAATAGACAAAAGTCAGTTATTGATAGCCTGCTTAAATCCACTACTCAAAGTCTCAATAGCTCGTAAAATCAATCCGTATTATCTACTTTTTTCAAACTGAAATATATGTGCTTAGTTTTCTCTGAAGTAGTCGCATAAATCATTGAGATTAGGGCTAGATTTTATTAAACTCGCGATGTGACTACAATGTCAATGTAATTAGTGACGTGTTTGACAGTTTGTATAAATAAACTTCCGAATACACAGAAATTATAAAGTAATATCAAACCTGATGTATAAAACATACGCTGAATTTTTTTGTTATATGCACAATAACTGCATGTAAGCGACTTGCTCTTTTAAGAAACCAATTTGCTAATAATCATTCTTTTTTCAAAATCATGCGGACCTTTATTTATCATTTAAATAATATACCCTTAAAATACTGACAAATGATTAATTTTAAGCAGCTACATTATCCATGACAAACTGCAAAAAATGAAGATATTACCCATACTTTTCTGCAACTTATCCAACATATCAGACTTGTAAACACGATGTCATACCCTATAGGGAGTATCGTTAAGTTGAAGTTCTGAGTAATTTCAGAACTCTGTACGTCGCCGCCATGCCATTAAGTTGGGGCCATGGTCCCGCTTCCCCGGGTCCTGGAATTTAATGAAGTGTGACGTGCGTATTTTGAGCAATGTAAATTAGTCGCACTTCATGATATAACAAAATTGCTCGTTACAAATTGTATGAAATTCCATGTCTTAAACAAAAAACCAAATGTTGTTGAATGCTATTAATCGTCTTCTTTCATTACAATACTTCAGGCGCATTCCTAATTTCGTTTAAAAAATATTTAAAGTTATCTAACTTTTGTTTAGGGCTGAAACACGTATTTCAATTGCTCGATCAAAATACGTTACACTTCATTGAATCCCGGGTAAGCGAGACCATATAAACAGCCTCTTATAATCAAATTTCTCATGAGAGCGAAACGCAGTGCCGTAGCTAGCACGATAATTGGGGGGGGGGGCAGATATTCATATATTCGTGTTCTGCGTTATTAATTTCTTCGATTGAAATCGATTGTTTTTATGGTCTGTGAACACGAATATATGAACATCTGCCCCCCCCCCCCAATTATCGAGCTAGCTACGGCACTGGCGAAATGCAAATTTTGTATCATCGCCTCTGATCATAGCCCATGTTTGTATATTTTAAATTCCGATGTATATTAAAATACGTATACTTTCAAACATCCAACCTCGCATCAGACTTATAGTTCTTCAGCGAAACTTTCAGTATACATATAGATTATAGCCGTAGGCGAAATTTTTCAGTTTTGAGAGCAAAACTAATTGTTTTGCCGCTTTTGGGAGCTTTCAAAATGGTTGTAAAACTTTTGAAATGGATAAAAATTTACTATTTTCGACATTCGACCTCGACGTACGACCCTCGACCCTCGTTATAAGCGTCAATTGCATTTAGGTAATCAGTTCCACAGTTTAGCTCCATCACAACAGAAGCTTTTCCTAAGGTCGAGAAATAAGCGAGATTTAAAAAAAGCTTTTAAATGTTTTCCACGTCATTTTAAAAGTTCTTTCAGATAAGGGAATCTAATTTCTATATTCATGCTATTTCCGATCATATCCCTCAACAGGGCCGTTCCTAGACGCGATAATGGGGGGGGGGCGGTATATTCATATATTCATGCTCGCTACCGTAAAAACAATCGCTTTCAAAAGAAATCCGTCGGGCAGAAGACGAATATATGAACATACACCCCCAATTATCACGCTAGGAACGGCCCTGTCCCTTTAATTAAACGACTGAACTTGCCCGGCTTCAATGAAAATAAGGGCGAAGTTTGACGCTTAAACTGGACTGCTTAGAGCACAACATGCTCAAATATAAGTAATTGACTGTTTATAGTAAGTATATATAGCCTTGAATCTAGCGAGTGTACAAGTGTTTCTAGTTTATTTTAATTGGCGCGCATGGATCGATCAATTGAAACAAGAATTTGAAGCAGAAATCTTAGTCCTGGAGAGTTTAACAGCGTATTTTTATCTAGAAATAGGCAAACTAGTTTAAAATGATCTACGTCTTATATTTCCTATCAATAACAAGAGAAAACAAGCAAGAATGATTAAGGTTCGACTGTATATAGTTGAAGAAAAGTGCCTAATTGTCTGAGGATTTTTAAGTTTTTTTTGTGATTTTCTCGATATTATAGTCAGTATAATTCCGCGGTAACAAAAAGCCCCAAAATAATTTTTACATCAGGTTTTAGAGCAATAGTTTGTCTTTAAATTCCGTAAATTTCAAGGAAATTGGAGTTTTCCCGGATACGGAAAATTAATTTTCAAAAAGTGTAACAATTTAGAATTTTTTGGATCGCAAAAAAAGACGATTTTTACACGCTTGTCTTGACATTGAAAAATCATTTCAAAAATTGCAAATTGGACCCACGTTCTTTATAAACATCTTATAAACACGTGTAAAAACGAAAGGTGAGGTTTCATCACACGCCAATTGAGAAAAACGAAATTTTCGAGAGGCCGTAGCTCACAATGTTTTTTGCTAATTTCGCCAATCTCGGGTATGTGTGAGGTTTTGATAATTTTCGGCGTTTAAAATAATATTTCAGAAAACAAACCCCACCACGTTTCTGAGTACACATTAGTGTATCACTGGTAAAAATAAGACAATTTTTTATTTTTCCTCATGTGCCACGTATTCTCGATTTTGCTCGGTTTTAGTGGACATTGTCTCTTAAGTCGCTTCCAATTTTCAGGCCACTGGCCAAAAAGCCACTCGCAGCCAAAGACCGCACCGTAACCCAAACTACCAGCCGAATCAGTGTAGAGATTTAAACTGAACGAATCAGTCCATACGTCGCTAAGAAAAAACGATCGGCCGTTAAAATCATCTAAAAAGGAACGCCAAATTTCGAGATCCGCTTTTACCGATTTGGTAAGACGGATAAAATGATGCGCAGATTTTATTCCCTTCGTTAAATCGATCAGACGACGCAGAAAAGCCCTACCCGGGACAACGACTGAGCACGCAAAATTAAGTAAACCCGTCAATGATTGAATCTCGCGTAAAGTAACTTTTTTGCGTTGAAGAAAGGCTGAAACTAAAATTTTGCATTTCTCAGTTTTGTCCAGAGGCAAACGGGCCTCCATGCGTAAACTATCTAATTCAATGCCTGCGAACGAAAGGATATTTTCCGGACCGACTGTTTTCTCTGGCGCCATTGGTACGCCTAAGTAATCGCAGAGAGATAAGAAACGAGCAAGGTCAATGCGACATTGGTGATAAGTAGGCGCTGCCATAAGATAATCATCAAGAATGTGGATTAAATACGGGATTGACAAGTGTTTCTTAGCAACCCATTCGATAGCAGTGCTAAACATCTCAAAAGTACGACAGGATGACGCACATCCCATTGGCATAGCACGATCATAATAATACTGTCCCTGCCAAAAAATTCCTAAAAGATCGTAATCAGATGGTTTGATTGGGATAATGCGAATATCATAGCAACCGCATCATCAACACGAGCATACTGTACTGACGCATGCTCTTGTGCAATCCCATCATTAACCGAATCACCTCTGGGAAAAGACAAATGATGAATTAAGCGATATTCCCCCAGGGCTTTCTTAGGAACAACCCCCAAGGGTGAAACACGAAATTTGGGAAAAGGCGGGAAATCGAAAGGCCCGGCAAGTCGACCGGCTGCCAATTCTTTCGAGAGTTTAGCACTAACTATCTCAGGATTTTGTTGCGCAGAAATTAAATTATTTGCAAAAAATGAGGTTCGCGTTCCTTCAAAATGAAGAGAAAAACCAAACTTAAAACCAGTATACAAAATAGATGTCAATCCCGGATCATATCCACATAATAAAGGTTGAAGATTATCAATTCGAACCGGTGTTGGAAGGACGAGATTTGGCCGAGGTCGGGGCAGAGGTGTGCTGTGAGGAACGAAAATTACACTGTAGGGCTGGGTGAATTACACCACACTTGTAACAATTATGTTTATAATTGCAACCAGAGCAGTGATCGCCACGGTGAAACCTGCGACAAAACCCCCTGGGAACAAAGGGCCCGGCAATTGAAGAGGACAAGTTGTTGCGCACAGGCGGTTGAGATTTTGAAAAACGCGCATTACTATTAAAATTCTGTGCACGGATCCAAAGTTCCCAATGCGTAAACCCCCATGGCAACTCGGTCGGATTAGATTGACGCAAGAGACGAAATTGTGAGTCATAAAAGCGCCAGTCAGCCCCTCGCACGGCCAAATCCCGGACAACTTCACTATATTTCATCAATGCTGGGGCCTCCATTGGATATTTGGCAGTGTACACCCCTACAAAAATTTGAAAAGCCGAAGTCCATGCACCAATGTTAGCAATGGCTTTCGGCTTTTGGGACGGTTCCAAAGACAACGTCGGCAAAGCTGAACCGTTTTGGGAGCTCACAGACAAGTGATACCGGGTATCACCTGCCCCTGAGCTAATTAAAACACCAAAATCGACGAATTCGTGAGACCAAATCTTGGCCTTAACTTTTGCGCTCACATTCGCATCAATGGGTACATTGATGGAATTAAATTTAGGCAGACCCGGCACTACAGGCGGTGAGACTTGGATAAAACTAGTCTCACCTGAAAGATTATTTAAGGCAGACGCTACCGGCCCCTGCATAGTAGCGTCTGCAAAACTAGCTATACCTGACGCTACCATAGGCAATTCCCTTGTTTCCACAGCTGAAGATGGCGGCGGAAGAGTAGTGGCGCAGGCTCCATTGAGTGACGCTAGCACAGCTTGGGAGACGGCGGAGACGATCCGTTGAACCGTTTCGTTAGGAACAGTCGTCGCTGGCGATGCTGCATCAGGTGCTGACGTTGTGGCCACGGAGGAAGACGCCTCACAACTAACTCCACTTGACTCTGGTTGCTGCATAGTGGTGCATGGCACTGGCGGTTGCTGTTCTTCTCCGAGAGGATGGACGACGTGGTGCTGCTGGTTGTGCACGACGTTGAACTCTTGTGCTAGGTCGAGTAGCAGGCATTCTGAAAGAAAAAACTAAAGACCGAAGACTTTGCTTAACGGGGGCCACATCAGGCCCTGGAATATTAGACAAGAGGAATTTTGGAAAATAACAGAAGTCATATTGCACAACCATTTACATATTCATGCAACGGTGACAAATAAAACAACATATAAGCAGCAGAATAATCATGGCATACAGCGAAGGTAGCCGCAATTGATTATCCTTTAACGCCGCAAAAAATAATATACAAGGGCAATCTGAAAACAACATGCCGCACCGTCCCACAATATATTGACAACAACTGTGGGCATCTGAAAACAATAATTGCTCTATCCCACTTAGACATGCATTTTTTCCTTGACACAGGATCGGCAAGTCATATATACCTACAACTATAGAAAAGACATCTTATATACAACACAAGGAAACTACAAGAACACTCCACACACATGAATCAAAACAGATACATAAACTATTAAAGAAGCTGCGAATTGTACGTATATATAACCAGCGAAAATCATGAATATGTCCTGTGTAGAAAAAAAACAATGTTGAAGTCTCAACGTGGGCATCTGAAAACAGTCATGTTGCTCTAGCCCATATAACATAAACATATAGTAGTGGTACATAAACGGCAACTACATACATAGGGGTAAATATAAAAGAGTATATAATATAGTGCACCATAATTATCAAACAATTATGCAATAATAATGTCTGTACCAACGGCGTAAAATGAACACATATTGGAGCTAAGGACTATAACATGGTGAGAGCTTTCAAGATGGCCCCACGATAGCTACGGTATAAACAGTATTGTCCCTGTGCATTACAGTGCACACCATCTGAGGACAACAAGAGACGATCAGGGTGAGAAAACTCCCTATGTTCCCACACAAAAATGCCTTGTTCCTCAGCAAGGACAACAGACAGGTACTGGCGTAAAAGAGCGGCTTTGGTATTAAATGCATTATCAGGTGCCTGAGTGCGAGGCAGATTCCGATTAATCACTTGGCAAACAGCAACAACGCGAACTTTATACTGATCGCGCAGAACGTGCACAAGATCATCGAGTTTCGACCCCACTACTTCAGGGGTGTGACCCGACAAATTGTTAGTGCCCATTTCGAGAATCACGATATCGGGCTTATACTTTTTGACCCATGAGAGATCATATTTAAGCAATTTATCTACGGTTCTGCCAGCCGTACCCAACAAAGAAACATTGCCCGATTCGGGTAGATGAAAATTAGGGGCAGCGCGTAAATCAAAGTGCGCTTCCAGGTCGTCCCGTAAACGACGGACAAAGGAATGCCCGAGAAGTAAAATAGTTGGAACACACCCAGACATTACAACTTTCAGATATAAAATGAAAGAAAATTTACCTGATGGAAAAACTTGACTTTAAAATACAGATGACTTTGCGCTACCAAAGCGAAGAGCAGAATGAACCAGATGCACATTCTGCTATAGATATGTATCACCTCTCCCTTCCGTTTTCATGCACGCATTACATTCATGTGATCAGAAAATTACGGGGAAAATACCCATATGTCCCATGTCAAGTTTGTCTATTTATATATCCTAAGCTCAGGAAGCAATACAATCTTCATTGGTATGCCAATAATTCCTTTTTTACCCAACCCTAGGAAAAATATTGTTTATTAAATGTGTTTATTATAAACACTGCATATTGACAAACCCATAATTTGTTTACTGTATTGGTCATTGTAAATCCGACAAAGCCCAATTTCCAGCATATTGTCATGAACTGGATCATGAGTTTCAGATTCATCTCTAGTCTCAAACTCCTAAACCCCAAACTCTTACAAAACAAGATCCTGCTCGCTTTCTCCAACTCCATCACTGTCATTGCTCCTCTGGTCTGTGTGTAGCTGCTCCAAAGCATGTTCATAGTAGACCTGGCAATGCTGACATGACTCTTCCGTAATACATCTGCTGTGATTGCACTCTATTTATCCTTTTTCTTGCCTTTCTTGCTCAAGTTCAGTTGTGTTTATTAAATATATGTACTTTACTACTTGTCCAATTCTTGAAAGATCAACATGGTCATAATATCGACGACACCCGAAGTTTATCCGACCGGATTCCGAACGCGAATCCATAAAAACAACATGGCTGAAGAAAACGAATTTGAAAGCTTTCTGAAGTCGTGATTTTTTCCTGTGCTGGTGTAATTATAGTGAAGTCGGTTATTAATCTGGCTGAGGGGTATTTGGAAAGATTTAAGGATACTGGTTTCAACGATATTGAGCTTAATAAATCACTAGAATCGGGGGAACAGATGCAGATGTTTGACCTGAATACCTGATGGATTTTATCGGCAAAACCCGGGCATCTGCTGAAGTTTAAGAAGGCTCTGGCTACATATTCTCGCAATCCTGACAATCCAGCAACAGAAGGAATTGAAAATAGTGTTCAAAACCCTGTAGCTCAGAAGAAGGTTAAAAAAAGTATGATTATTACTCATTGTTGTGTTCTTTGCATTCCCAAGTCTAAAATGGCTAGTATGTATCCAAAATCCAATGTGTTACTTGGAATTTTAGCCTCATGGTTCTGAATCATTTTCATATATATCTTTCCAGTAAAGGACTACGTCAGTATATGTGTGAATGCAACTACCACCAAGATTTATTTCAGCTAGAGGATGTGTGCAAGAGCCAAAGAGCATTAGACCACATTAAGACCAGTATCAACAAAATTAATAAGGTCAAAGGTAAACTATTATTAAATCGCAAGAAAGAACTGTATGGGGACAACCTAGAGCCCAAGAAGTGGGCAAGCAATGAAATTGCTTTTGTTCAAGCTATGACAGCCCAGACAGGTGAAATGCTGAAGGAATCGGAGGAAATTGCTAAATAATGATATTGAACACATAAACAATCAGTTAAGGAAAAGGTTGGATGCTGCCTCTGTCGACGACTGAAGGCAAAAAAGAAAAGGAACATTGTGGCAGCCAGATGTAAAGTATACCTCGAAAGTGACATGTCAAGTGATGATATGCCAATTGACATTTTAGATGATTAAACTGTTTTTATTGTTTTTATAGGGTCTATAAAAATTAGTTTACTTTTATATTAAATAAATAAATAAATGCTGCAAATTTTTTTTTACCCAACCTTTAAGAGCTGTAAAATTTTTTTTACCCAACCATTATGTCTTAGAATTTTCAGTTACCCAACCATTTTCTCTTTGGCCCCAACCCTGGGTGTAAATAATGACCGGTTTCTGACAGACTTGGAACTTGATAATTTCCTAGCACGATTTTACGCCGGACTACGAAAGGACGATGGCCATTTATACTCAACAACATCCATGCACGGCCTTCGCTACGGTATTCGTAATCATTTCCAATCGCTCAAAGGTATCGATATTACTAACAATGAGCAATTTGTGCAAAGCAACAGAGTGTTTCAAGCAATGTTGGTAAAGCTCAAAAAGGTAGGCAAAGGAGTTGTGAAACATAAAGATCCCATAAGCAAAGAAGACATGACCAAAATATTATCGTTTTTGGATTTAAATTCACCACAAGGTTTGCAGGACAAAGTCTTTATTGATATTATGATGTATTTTGCAAACAGAGGAAGAGAAAATTTACGAAATATGAAAATTACTGACTTTGTTATCCAGAAAAACGAGCAAGGTCTGCAGTATGTAATTCATCATGATGTACTCACAAAGACAAGGCGAGAAAATAACGAGGGATACAGTGGACACATGTATGAGATTCCAGGTTCATCGAACTGTCCTGTTGCTTCATTCCTAGCCCTAAAGGACGTTTTAAACCCTGCACAAGAGTGCATGTGGCAGAGACCTAAATCTCAAGTGCCATCAGAAGGACCGTGGTTCACAAATGCACCTTTGGGAGTCAACACTCTTGGTAACAAGATGAAAAGCATCACTGAGAAAGCTGGCTGCTCTTTGATATATACAAACCACAGTTTAATGGCCACAACTGTTACTGTTCTCGATGAAGCAGGAGTTGCAGGTCGTGATATCATGTCTGTCACAGGACATAAGTCTGAGTCATCCCTCAAGCATTATGTTCGTACTAGCAATGCCAAGAAGCAAGACATGAGTACCATCATTTCATCTCAAATGCAAGAAAATATTCCAGTGGCTAGGGAGGAACCTGCTGAAAGTATTTTCGACGATCTAGTATTAACAGACTCACAAGAACAGTTTCTATTCAGTGAATCTAATTTAAACATTCAGAGCTCCTTGTCATCAACCACACAACACTTCCACTTCCATGGTCCTGTTGTCTTTAACAACAAGTAAAAAGCATGACATTTTACCATTATTAGTTAAATTACACTGTATTTATCATGTTTTGAATGATTTGAAACATTCATTTTCTGTTATATTTATTTGTGTGTATTTATTTTAATTAATATGAAATGGTGCATTATTAAACTGTTCTTGAAAAAGCAATATTAGTCTATTTTGGTATTATATAAAACAAATAATAAATGTTTTTATTTGTGCAATGGTAAGAATATTTTCATTCGGTGAAAGATGGAATGTTCCATTCAACTCGGCTGTCGCCTGGTTGAATGGAACATTCCATCTTTCACCTCATGAAAATATTCTTACCATTGCACTCATAAACATTCATTATTTGTATACTATTATAAGCCCGATCTTACTATACAACTCTGAAGTATGGGGGAAATACATGAAAAACAATTTCAAGCTGATTGGAGTGCCATTGGCTTGGGGAAAAACAATAGTTCCGACTTGTGTGAATTTGTGGTCAATATAGGTCAATCAAACACCACCTACAGTATATTTATTTTTTCAAAGCAAAATATACATCATTGCAATAAATAAAATTTTATATATTGTTTTCAATTAATATTTAATATTTTTCAATTAACAGTGAAATACAGAAACAAAATATACATGTACATATAATTGCAATACAATTTTATATATTGTTTCAATTAATCTTTTGACAAATCGTGAAATGCAGAAGCAAAATATACATGCATAATTGCAACACTATTATATGTCTTGTTTTCAATGAATGTTTTGACAAATGCAGTTTATTGTTGTGCTTTGCTTTGCTTTGCTTTGTAGTTATGTGAATGCAACGATGATGGAGCATTTAAAAGTGCCATAATGTTAGACAAGGTTTTTAACATTCTTGAGAAAGTGGGCTATCGCGGAGTGCCAATCAAGGGAAACTTTGGCCTCCAGAGATGCGAGGTAAATAATACTTGACTTTTGAGATACATATAATGTTGAAGTATATTAACAGGAGATTGGATGATATATATTGCATTATATGTTCATGCATTTTAAATCTTGTTATTTATTTTGATATAATGATATTTTGTTTTGTCACTGTGACTGATAGTGCAACATTCAGAACACTCCACATACAAAACTGACAAACGGAACAAAGTCGGAGGGGTCTATTATTATTCATTGTGATGTTATCAATTATAATTAACAATTTGATGATGAGCTCAAGATTTCTACGAAGTGATAGTTGAATGGACCAATAGATAACGACTTTAGTAGTGTAACCAATCAAAATGCAGATTTGCATTAGAAGTTTAGAACTCAACCAAGTTTTTACTAATTGTCATTAGTAGTCCTTAGTAGAATCATACTAGTATACTATTGCAACTGCTGTAATTTGATTTGCTGCTCTACTTGCTATCTATTGGTAGATAGCGAGTAGCAAAACAATAATTTTCCCAACTCCGGAATCTGAGGACAAACCTGATTGTTTACTTGAGATTGTACTAAAACAATTAGATCACTCGCTCTCAATTTCCGAGTTGATAATTGATTCGGGTTTCGCCCTCATAAATATCTCAAGCTCGTAATCTAATTGTTGATTAGCACTAAAAACGCACTCGAATTCTAATAAAAATGCTGCATTCTGATTGGTTACACCACCCACTATCTAGTCGTCACTACACATGATCTATTTGAAACAGCCATCTCGGCAGAATTTTTCGTAATTTTTATTACAAATAACATGTAAAAAAAGTTTTGTAGCCAATGTAGTTTTCCTACCGGTTTTTACTAAATTGTCTGTTCACTCTTGATTGCTATGAAGTAATAGTTAATTCGGCCTTCACCCTTGTCGACTATTTCCTCATAGAAATCTTGAGCTCATAATGTAATTGTCAATTAGAATATTTTTTTATGTCACATTTATTGGGTAAATTGTTATGTATGAATTTAGCTAAAAATGCTCATGTTAGATAAAGTGGTGGAGGGTGTTTCCAATTGAGCAAAACCACACACAATCCAGTAGAGATTTTCATAATATATTTAATACATTCTAGAATGATTGGGTTTTGATTAGATTACATTCAAAATGATTAGACGGATATTGAATACCTTGATTACAACTAAACAATTTACAATACCTGAAGAGTGGGTCTCCACTGATTGATAAACTCTTGATATACTTCAGCTCTCTATACGCTCTCGCACACTGTCTCAATATCTCAATACGATACTTGCCTTCGATACTGTCTGGATACTATTACGTCATGCACATTTGTCAACACTTAATCACTAATTCAATCGGTTACCATGCAAATCAAATAGGTTAAATCAAATAGAATCATGTTAAATCAAACTAAAGTTATAAATTATTAATCATCTTCAAATAGTTTGTAAACTGTCTGATCCAACCCTCCGGCACGACACGATTAGGAGGAATCTTCTTCCAGGATTGGACAACACTTCTGGACTGACCGCTGATATTCTCCAGAGTTCGTTTTCAACCTCGCATTCCGAATGACACCGTCTTGTCCCGGATAGACTTTGACAATCCGTGCTAAGTTCCATTTTCCTCTCGCTGCGCTCGTGTCGGCCACTAAAACGATATCACCGACCTTGAACTGTCGTTCCTTCGTCTTCCACTTCGCTCGTCGCATCAGGCTTTGCAGATACTCGTGATGGAACCGATTACAAAACTGTCAAACTAATGCTTGGACGTACTCAAACCTCTTTCGACAATTCTTGACTTCTCAAAAGGGACCTCGTGGGACTTCGGCTGTCGCACGACCAAGGATGAAGTGGTTCGGGGTCAAAGGTTGGATATTGTTCGCGTCGTTGGAAGGGTATCCAAGGGGGCAGCTGTTGACAAGGCATTTGACTTCGCTTAACACAGTTGACATCTCGTTTCATGTCAACACTTGCTCTCCCACGTAACACTTTCTTTGTTTGCTTGATCATGCTTTCGAAGAATCCACCTTGGTGTGGACTCAAAGGAGTATTGAATTTCCATCTTACTTTATGTACCATCGAACATTCTTCAATTCGTTTCTTTCCGTCTAGTAGCAATTTCTTTAACTCTTTCTCGACATGCGACATTTTTCATGGCAAGCAACATTTTGATTCAACTGTTTTATAACGTAAATATTTCCGCGCGTATTCACCCCCTTAAAAACAAAGAACACCATTGAAATCCTAGCAAAATAAGCTTCATCGGGGGGTCTAATGCCATCAAAACAAATACACAAACTGAAACAATCATATATTTACTCACCGTGTGGCCAAACATTCTGTATTTTCATATGGAGAAAAAGTTGAATATTTTCTAAACTTTTAAGTTAATAAGTTAATATTAGTGAAATATTCCTTGTATTCAAGCGCTTTTATGTAGAAAGTTTTGTTTGAATACGGCGAGTAGAAATGTTTATTTGGATTTTTTTAGAATATCGGGTTTCATCGGGTTTTTACTCGCACACGCGTCCTGCATGTAAAATTGGCCAATAAGGAGTATCCGTAGCCCCAATGCACGTGAAAATCATGCTGCAGATGTAATTTGACCTTTAGAATCGATTTCCGATGTTTTCCGAGCGCTAGGATGTAAACACGCGATGTTTGGGGCGATCTACAGCGTATTTCCGGTTAAAAATATCCCGCTGATTTCATTAGTTTCGCAACAGATTGAAATACGGAAATAAAAGACGAACAACTAAGGCTACAAGCCTGAAAATAACACTTTCAATAGTGTTTTGGATTCTGTTTCGAATAAGACTATACTGAAAACGATATCTCAAAAGGGGCCAAAGTTATGTTCGGCGAAAGGTATGGATAGTTTACATTGTTCGAGACAATTGATTAATATAAATATGACACTGCTTGACCTGTCAAAAGGACATAAATAGTTATACAATTTCGCTAAAACTATATTTGACTAAAACTATCGATAGGTATTAGGAGATATTGTTTCACTGAATCGAATGGTGGTATTTTCATCTACATAGCGTGCACCAAACTGGAAATATGAATCGACAAAGTGTCATAGTACGTGCACATACTACGTTAATAGGGGCCTGCTTTTAAAGAGTTAACTCTCTTTCACAGCCAACGAATGACGTTCCGTTATCTGAAATGATGATGCTGGGCCATCTATGGTGGGCTGCAAACCGTCTCAACGCGTGGAGGAAAGCTTCAGTTGAACAATTTCGAGATGTATTGCACGAACTGTGGCACATGTAAAGAGGGTGCCCCAAGCCTTAATCTTCTTATTTCGTCCATACCTGAGATAAAACGGACCAAACAGGTCGACACCTGTCACTGAGAAGGGGGTGAAAAGACTTTCAGCCTTTCAGGTGGTAGATCTGCCATCAACGTCTTGTATGGGTACTGATGGAGTTTGCGGCAGGTGACACACTCTCTCACGATCTTTTGAACTAAATTTCTTCCACTAGGGATCCAAAACTTTCTTCGGGTTTCGCAAAGTGTTCTCTCGCAACCTGCATGGCGCACAAGGTTGTGTGCATCCTTGATGACTAACTTTGAGATGTGGTGTTCGGTTGGCAATAACACAGGGTGGTTATTGTCGTAGGATAACGGGGAATGCTTTAGTCTGCCTCCAACTCTGATCACTTCTTTCTCGAATGGTGCTAATTCTTTGTAACGTTCCTTCCAGTCTCCTAACTGCTCTTGAGCCGATAAGATCCAGTAGCGCTCTGCTGACTCGATTTCTTCTGGAAGAAGCACACCATGTACTCGTTTCGACGCCTTCACGTTGTTAACAAACCTAAAGCAGTAGGCAGTAACTCTGCACAATTTTCGCCAGTTTGAGAAACGGGAGGGGTCGACGATGGTATTTGTTGAAGGTCGCCGCCAAGTGAACATGGGTTTGGTAACTTTGATTTCGGGTACATTGGGTGGTATTTCGTTGCTTTCGGAAGGCCACATTTCGGAACCGCCTTTGAGGAACGAAGGACTGTTCATCCAACACTTGTTAATCGTTGTGACGGGAATACCTCTGCTAAGGTCGTCTGCAGGGTTTAGGTCAGTCGGGACATATCTCCAAGTGTCAGATTCCCACGTTGCTTGAATCTCTACTACTCTCACGCCTACAAACAGTTGAAGTGAGGTCGATTGTGAATGGAGCCAAGCTAGGACAATCATCGAGTCTGACCACAATATCACCTCACTGGATTTGATTTTAAACTTGTCATACACGGTCTTCGCTAGCCTTGATGCCAAAAAAGCTGCCATAAGTTCCAATCGGGGTATGGTGGTTTGACGGAGGGGTGCAACTCTCGCTTTGGCTGATATGAGACAGACTTGTATTCCATTTGCGCGTGACCAAACAAGGTAAGCTACGGCTCCATAGGCAAGGATGCTCGCGTCAGCGAATACGTGTAACTCTGGTAAACCAAGTGAATCTTTGGGTTGTGTAGGGACCTTGGAAACTGTATGCTGGTCAAATCTTCTATTTCGTCGAACACCTTCGCCCACGCCAGTTGTAACTTGGTAGGCAACGGGTCATCCCAATCAATATTTTTCATCTTCCAAATTTCTTGAAGCGCTATTCTCTCATTTATTGTGACAGCAGTGGCCAAACCTAGTGGGTCAAACAATCTCGCGATGTTCGAAAGAATCGTTCGCTTTGTGTAGACGTCTGTTCGTTTGAATTTAATTTGAAAGTAGATAGTATCTGCGTTTGGCTTCCAGGAAACACCATAGATAGTATCTGCATTTGGCTTCCAGGAAACACCAAGGGTTTTGACGCCCTTTTCTTTGTCTAAACTAACATCGTTTGCTTCATGCTTCTCTTCTTCCTTTCCAGGAACTTGATTGGTCGGATGGGGATTTGTATCAATGGGCCTTGTTTCTTTCTTGTTTCCCTCTGTAGTTGTTTCTTGCAATTGCTTGGACGAACAATGCCATTCTTTAATGTTGAAGCCACTTGCGTTGAGGATCTCATCGATTTCTCTCATCCTCTGAATGGCATCTTGTGTTGAAGACACAAATGGATTAAGTCGTCCACGTATCTATCTCGCTCTAGGATCTTTGAGGCTTCAGGTGCACTCTCTTTGTTCTCTTCTGCAATCTTCAGCATTACGAAGCTCACCATGTCTGGGGAGGGTTTGTCACCGAAGGTTACGCGAAGGAGGGAATAAATCGATGGCTCTTGTGTTGTGTCAATGACTCTCCACAGAAACCGATGGACGTGGCAATAATCTCCTTCAGGTAGAAGAATCTGCAGGAACATCTTGGAAATGTCACCAGCGAACGCGATTGGTTCTTCTCGAAAACGAAGCAGGACTCCCAACAGATTTCCGATGAGACAAGGACCTTTATACAAGAATGAGTTAAGCGAAACTCCTTTATACAGGCAGGCTGGATCAAACACAATTCTCAAAGGCGCACGTTTCTTTTCTGGACGATATATTCCGTGATGTGGTAGGTAATAGACAGGACCTTTGTAATCTTTTACTTCTTCTTCGTTCAATTTCCGTGCCCATCCGTTCTTCTTGTACTCTTCAATAGCATCAGTGTAGGTCTTTGCTTGAACTGGATTTTTCATTAGACGTCTTTCTAATGCCTCAAGACACTGCTTGGCTAAAAGGTAGTTGTTAGGAAGCTGGGGAGGATCTTTCTTCCACGGAAGACAAATGACAAATCGCCCGTCTAGCCTTTCGCAGGAGGATTCAAACAGTTCAACTGCCCTTTTTCCATCTTGAGACATGGTTTCTTGAGGGCAGGTGCAGTCCGGTGCACAAATTCCTAGGGTCTCAAAGTCGTAAAACCTGTCCAGATCGATTTTCTTGGCAAAGTTTAAGTAACTGGGAGTTGATTCTTTCGCGTTGTCTGGACCAATCACATGCCATCCGAGCTTTGTCTTCTTGCCGACAGGTTGAAATGGCAGGCCTTGTCGAACTTCACTTTCAGCATGGAGATGACAGTACTGGACCCTGAGTATTAGGTCAATTGGACCGGTGCTGTGAGGGAACTCAATATCACTGAGGTGGTCAAACGACTTTAGCCAGGTGCGGTCGAGGGCTGGAACATTAATAATTGTATGGTCGATTTCATGTGCTTCGACTGGGTATGACTCATTCCCGTTTAGGGGGGAGATCCATAGCTTAACTCTACGACTGTCCCTCTGAGTGATCTTTTTACCGCCGACGACTGCTATATCGATTTTTTCTTTTCTTCCTTGAAGACCGAGAGCTCTTGCGAATTCTTTATGGATCACGGTGGTGCCAGTGCCACTGTCAACAAGAACATTTCCTTCACGAGTTTTCCCGTTCGCAGACCTAAACCGAACCCTCACCACAGGCATGATACTGTCCTTATCAAGAGCAGATGTTGCTGAACTTATGCGTGGAGCAGGTGATTTTGGCAAGGATCCTCCATGAAGTAGGCGGTTGTGGGAACACGAACATCCATCTGCGCCACACCTTTCTTTCGATTTACAATCTTTCGTTACGCGACCTCGATTTAAACAGGAGAAACACAGTCGCTGGTTTCTGGCATGCGGAATTACATGCTAAATCTTGCGATACACCACCGTCCGATATAATTGTGTTATTACCACTTATTACCTCTTCGTCCCCAACTGCCGCCTCTTGAAGCGCAGCTTCCCCAGGCATTTCATGAACAGGTTTTCTACAGGGCTAGTATTACTGCTTGCTGGCTGCTCGAGAATCTGTTCGTTATTTGAAGACGTTGAGTTAGCGTGTTCATGTAAAAGGGGAGACTGAAGAAAGTCTTTGCGCTTTCTTCGACGTCGTAGAAATCACTTGTTAATGTGTCTTCCCAATCGTCCATTGTTGACGCTTGGCTTTCGTCTGTGTGTTCGTACATTTCAGCATGACAATCACGCGCTAACTCAAAGTCCTTACGTATTTGCACTATCTCCTTCTCAATTCTCTTGCGCATCTCCGCACAGAACTTGTTTCCGATTGAGCAAAACCACACACAATCCAGTAGAGATTTTTGTGATATATTTAATACATTCTAAGAATGATTGGGTTTTGATTAGATTACATTCAAAATGATTAGACGGGATATTGAATACCTTGATTACAACTACACAATTTACAATACCTGAAGAGTGGGTGTCCACTAATGGATAAACTCTCGATATACTTCAGCTCTCTATACGCTCTCGCACACTGTCTCAATATCTCAATACGATACTTGCCTTCGATACTGTCTGGATACTATTACGTCATACACATTTGTCAACACTTAATCACTAATTCAATCAGTTACCATGCAAATCAAATAGGTTAAATCAAATAGAATCATGTTAAATCAAACTAAAGTTATAAATTAATCATCATCTACAAATAGTTTGTAAACTGTCCGATCCAGAGGGTTTGCGTTCGTTTGGGATGTTTGGATGTATTAAGCAGAATGCCAAACTACTAGAACAAGTGTTCACAAGTTCTGCCACATTCTCGGTCCATGCTGAATTGTTCCTCGAAAATATAGTTGGAAACGTTTATCATCAGCACTCTGCATAAAGCAAAATCGACAGGTTGCTTTGTTGGCTTTGGAGAAGAATTCCATCTTTATGTTTTTAGCATTATCCCTTTAGTAATGGGTGTTATCGTTGTTGAGGTCTTCTGCTTTTGCTGGCTTCTTCATGCACATGAAAACTTTTCCTTTACGTTTCTTGGATTGAATTTATCTAGAGTTTCTCCTGAAAAACCTGTTAAAAGCTGTAGTTGCACTTTTGATTATTCTCTCAACAACACTCATCAACCTGTGGTTTGCAGTGCTCAAAAGATAATTTTTTGACCCTTCTATTGGCATACATTACTAAATTATGTCTTCTGGCACAATTATTATTATTATTTAATCTTCTTTAAAAACGATGGTAGTCCTTCAGCATAGATAAGAGCTGTTTTCCAAGGGGCCGTTGCACAATACATATTTACAAAAAAAGTTGAGTTAATAATTACAATTAGTATGTAGTTACAAATTACACATTACATATTACACAGTACACTACATAATATGATAAGACTTAAGTATTATGTTGAGGTCTGTCCCGAAGCAAGGTTTTAAATGCGTTTAATGACAAGCAATTGCTTTTCAGTTCTATTACACCTGAATAGCTGATGCTTTTTTTAAAAAAGTTTGTTTTCGGCTTTTCTAATTTATAATTGATATTATTTCGTAAACTATAATTGTTATTATTTTTAACGACAAACAAGCTAGATATATTTTCTAAGTATTCACCATTCGTAACTTTATGCATAAATATCACCTTATTATTACCCCATCTTTCCATCAATGGCTGCCATCTTAATTCTTCTAATATATCCTTAGATCTGACATCATATGATTTACCAGCTACGACTCTTGCAGCCCTGTTTTGCAGTTTTTGGAGTTTTCAAGCGAATATGCATTTCCTGTATCCCAAACCAGGCTGCAATAGTCAAAGTGGGGCAAGATAATTGAATTGTATACAGAAATAAGGGTTGATTGGGGGTACAAAAGCTTTCATTCATCGAATCATTCTTATGTCTTTTGATTCTTAGGTGGCAACCGTATTTATATGTGAATTCCATTTAAGTTGGTCATCGACAATAACACCTAAAGTTTTTGTTTCTGAAACTTTTTTTATTTTATTGTCTCCCAATTTAATTTCAGTTTCATCATCTATTTTGCCTAGTCTCTGTCTGGAGCCAACAATCATGCATTCAGTTTTACTCGTATTAAGTGTTAATTTGTTAGCCAACAACCATTGATGTATATTTCTAAATCATTATTTAATTTATTGTACAACTCAGTTGATATGCTACCACTCGCTGTCAGATTAGTGTCATCTGCAAACGTGCTGGCTGTTGTTGATTTTAAACAATTTGGCAAATCATTTATGTATAGCAGAAATAATATTGGCCCAAGATTAGAGCCTTGTGGTACTCTGCAAGAAACTGTTTGACATTTTGATGTTGTTTGGTTAACTTTACACATCTGTTTTCTATTCGTAAAATATGATTTGAACTAATTTAAAGTATTACCAACACAGCCAAACTTTTTTAATTTTTCTATCAAAATAGAAACACAATCAAAGGCCTTTTTTAAGTCAAGAAATATAATGCCATTTAAAAGTCCTTTGTCCATATTTATATACCACTGATTCGTATATGGTAAGGAGAGAAGTTACAGTTGAACTTCTCTTCCTAAAACCAGCTTGACACTCTGACAGCAACTGATAGGTTTCTAGATATTCCATGAGTTGTCATGAAACTAGTTTTTCAAATACTTTAGCAACTACAGATATGACCGATATTGGTCTGTAGTTGCTACATTCTGTCTTACTTTCTCCCTTATATATGGGGATATGCACGCCACCTTTAAATCGTCAGGTAAAACGCTGGTTTCTGTCAACTTATTAAAAATAACGGTAAGTGACTCAGCTATAATATCGGCACTATCCTTTAAAAGTTTTGGCGATATTCGATCATGTCCAGTTGCCTTAGAAGTATTAATTTTCGAAATTACGTTTTTGACATTGATGAAAATCTATTAATTTGAAATGATTTATCGGTAGGGACGACATACGTTTCAAATGAATTATTGCCTTTTGGTAGATCTTTAGCCAAAACAGTACCAATCTCATTAAAATAGGTATTCAAGGAATCGGCTATTTTCTCTGGTTCTGTTACAATTTCTTGGTTGATTATCAATTCATTAATATTTGTCGTCTTAGATTTTGTATTTGTTAATTGATTTATAGTTTTCCACATTGTTTTCGGGTCTTTTCTAGACTGGTTCAACGCTTCATTATAATACTTGGCCTTGGTAGATTTTATCAAACTATTTAATCGATTTCTAGTTTTTTTATATGCATTAAAGAAATGAGTAGATCCAGTTTTGATGGACTTTTTCTTTAAAAAATCCCTGTCATAGATTTTCTTTTTAATTTCCGATGTTAACCAAGGGGAATGCTCACTCTGCACTCTCCTTGTAACTGGACGGGCCATGCATATCCGCCACTAATAAAAATTTTCTTTTCCAGTCCTCCCAAGGTATGTTTGGGTCGCCATCTTGAGGTTGGTTTTGAAGGATTTTGGCTAAATCCTGTTTATAAGCCTCTACATTAAAATGTTTGAATTGGTGAGTATTTATTATTTTAGGCTGTTTGTGGGGGATAGATATTTTTCGATGAATGTAAATCAAACTATGGTCACTCATACCAACATGATTAACACCAGATTTAATTATAGTTTCAGGCCGATTACTAAAAGCCAAATCAATAAGTGTTTGAGATTGACTAGTAATTCGTGTTGGTTCTTTAATGAGTTGTTCAAGCTGAAACATGCTGGCCAAATCAAATAGTTTTTTAGTTTCACTTTTTTCTGGAGACAACCAATCACAATTGAAATCACCAATACAAATAATTTCCTTATTTTCATGATCCATTTTTTGGATAATCAATTTGTAATCTATAAATATATTTACCGGCATATTTGGAGGCCTGTACCATGTACTTAAAAGAAACGGTTTTGCCTTTGGTTTGGTAATTTCAACCTTGATTGTCTCTAAATTTTCTGGCATGATATCAGATCTGATTTTATGATTGATTGTGTTTTGAATAAACATCACTACCCCGCTGCCATGTCGGTCTCTATCTTTACGAATTAGGTTGTATCCGTCTAAGTCTATCTCATGGTTATTGACACTATTGTCTAGCTATGTTTCATTTATGCATATAACATCATATTCATGTTTAAGAACATACATCCTAAATTCGTCAATATTATTAAGAATACTTCTAATGTTAAGTTGAGCTATTTTAAAGCCCTTATTTAAACATTTCCTAGTTACACTAGCCTTACTTGTCTTATTGCCTGATAATTCATTAGTTTTACCCCTTATATTATCATTTGGTGAATGAGAAGGAGAACATATAACCTTGTGTCAATTTCGGGACAGACTCGCAAAATCATGCATACTTTGTATTAAAATAATTAACAAGGTTTTTAGCCATCACACTTGTACCAAATCTATTTAAGTGTAATCCATAGGGATTTAAATGTTTGTCTTTGATGTTTTTGTGCTCAATGTAATCACAGTTATGTTGTTTGCATGCTTTAGCTAACATTATATTTACCTTCTTTACTTTTTGTGTATACTCAATTTTGTCATTTCTGTAACAGCTCTGATACAATCACGGTTGTTTTTGGGCTTTCCTTCTTGATAACCACAATTTCTTCTGGCTGCTTATCTTGTATGTCATTTGTACCAACATGTAACACAATTTGGTCCAGCTGCTTGACTAAGCATGGCGAACCTGCTAACGGAAAGTGATGTGAGCGAAATATAAAGTAACACGAGTGTTAATTTTCGCAAAGTACTGTACGATGCAGTATGATCGGTTGAAGGAATGATTCCTTGAATAATTCCTTAAGTTTAACAGGGTTCGTAGCAGTCTTTGAAATCCTTGAAAGTCTTTAAATTTAAATGCAGGTCTTTAAGGTCTTTGAAAAGTCTTTGAATTGTGTGAAAAAGCGAAGAAAGTCTTTAAAAGTCTTTAAAATTTAAAATACCCTAGCAAGTGAGTCCTGTTTCATACGTCCTACTGTGACTGGTGGACAAACAAGGATGGCGTCGCTAGATTATACATATGAACATATCAGCCTGGTGAGTATTTTAAACGACACCAGAAAATAAAAAGTATAAGCAAGCAGAGGCAGAGAACGAAACTTTGCCTTTCGACGAGAACGCTGCGAATGATGTAGTTTCGATAACGAAGTCAAAGACGGCGAAAAGGAAGCAAAATTCCGGCGCATCCTCATCGACGTAAAAAATTCCCAAAATAAATGCTCTTGGTCAGCTTAACATGTCGAAAAACGGTTGGACTATATCAAGGAATACATTACGCAATGCGAGTAACAGACCACAACATTGGAATGCAGCAAGCAAAGGCCCAATAAATGGCATTACACAACTTGCCAACAGACGGCTTAGCGACGGTAGGGTTACCCTATCGGGCAACATAGCCCTAGCAGTAGGGTTACCCTACCTCATGTAAACGCTCACTAGGGTAAC